>CAKNXH010081465.1:0-25181 GCA_932178445.1 Andricus quercusramuli
GAACTTTCGTGCTATTGTCCAACTCTATGGAACCATAAAAGCAACATACTGAATGAAGCAAACACCTCCGAGAGATCCCTCGTCAATGGTATGGCTCATCTGTAAAATCGAAATTATTGACTTACAAAGAGTTTGACAACTTTTTTTATATAAAAAAAAACAATAAAGAACTCTTGTGCTATTATTCAACTGTATCAAATTCATGAAGAAACATCTTGAATAAAGCAACTACCTCCGAGAGAACCCTAATCAATGGTATGGCTGATCCCCAAAAACGAAATTATTGACACAGAAAGAGTTGCACAACTTTTTTATTTTTCAGTTAAAATAAATAGTACCTCATCCCTACTGAACCATTAAAGAAACGTTCTAAATGAAGCAACCACCTCCGAGAGAACTTTAGTCATTGGTATGGCTCATTTTCAAAATCAAAATTATTGACACACTCTATCAAACCATAAGAGCAACATCCTGACTAAAGTATCCATTTTCGAGAGAATCCTAGTCAATTTTCCTGGAGAGAATCCTAGTCAAAATTTTGCAAAAACGAAATTATTGATACACAAAGAGTTGCACAACTTTTTTATTTTTCCGTTAAAACAAATAGTACCTTATCTCTATTGAACATTAAAGAAACATCCTGAATGAAGCAACCACCTCCGATTGAACCCTAGTCAGTGATATGGCTCATCTGCAAAAACGAAATTATTGACACACAAAGAGTTTCACAACTTTTTTCATTTACAAAAAAAAAAAAAAAAAACAATGAAGGACTTCCGTGCTATTATCTAACTCTATCAAACCATAAAAGGAACATCGATAATGAAGCGACCATTTCCAAGAGAATCCTCGTCAATGGTATGACTCATCCGTGAAATTGAAATTATTGACACACGAAGAGTTTAACAACTTTTATATTTTTCAGTTTAAAAAAGTACCTTTGAGCTAAGCTTGATTCTCCTTAAAATAGGATCAGAAACCTAAAGAAATATACATTATTGCAAAAGTAATTAAAGCCTAAAGAAATATTGAAGATATTTATTGTTCCAAAATCATCGTACAACGATGAGCAATACAGAAACCAAACTTTTAAATGGAAATCATAATCAAAACTTAATAATATTATATCCCTGAAATAAACATTGACACATTCGCATTCTTATAGTCTAATTAAGGCAGAAATATGTTTTTTTGCAGCAATGATCCATCAGTGACCAGGACAAACTGCGGGTATTGAAGGACTGTTGCATCCTTGAACATTTGGTATTGTGATTTCTGCAATAATTATTTATATTTATTATTTTACACGGCTTACACGCATGTCAGGGTACCATCGTATACCTGACGGCCTCTTACACAATTGTATAGAGATAACTGAAAAATATTTTTTAACTATCTCAATGATAATGATTTATAAATCTTCAAATCAATAAGCTCATACAGGCACATACAAAAAAATTATTGACTACATGTTTATTTGGTAGCCAAAAATTTCATGAAACAGCCTTCTTATAAGTATCGGAAATTTCTTGCCTAAAAATTGCTATTATTTTCTTTTGCAAATTATACAAAATCAATGGAAATATTTTCCGTATAACTTACTTCTTCTTGTACAGAGTTCGAAACAAATCTTTTCGCTTTTATCGCTGTATGTGCAACTAACGAAAGTATCGGATAGGAATTCCTTCCGAACCATTCCGAAATCATCCGAATCATCCGGTTCAATCCGAACTTTCAATCCGAATGAATCCGAACCAAATTTCCAATCCGAATGAATCTGAAATCGGATTGAACTAAAACGATTTTCAATCCGAATGAATCCGATTCAATCCGAACTCGGATTTAAAAAAAATGGTTTTTCCAATGGTATTGTTGTTTTAGGTAAATTATTTTTGCTCTTTTCCCAATACTTGAAAAAAAAATAATTCAAAGAAAAAAAGCGATTCTGCACAAGAGGCAGAAATCAATATTAAACTGTTTGAATAACTTTTTTCTTAACTTTAATTAATTATTACCTCACTAATTGAAGAAAGGTAAAAATTGCCGAAAAACCGCAACTATCATGCATTGATATAGATAAAGGTAGTCATAAAAAATAACTATTTGTTTAAACAATTATTTTTGCTGAATCTAATTAATTATTAAGTCACGCCTAATGAAAAATAGACAAACAGTTGAAAACTTCAGAAAAAACCGCAACCTTCTACCAATTAAGAAAAGAGAATATTATTAACAATGATAATAAATTGTCTAAACAATTATTTTGTTAACTTAAATTCATTATTACTTCACTCCAAATGAAAATTGGACAAAAAGCCAGAAATTTATTTTTAAAAACCACATCTTTCTAGCATTATTCAAAGAGAATATTATTAACATTAATAATGAATTGCTTAAACAATCACTCTTGTCAACAATTATGAACTATCTTCCAGATTATTTTCCAAACATTTTTTAAATCTTTTAATACCTTTTTAAAAACATTTGTAAACTTAATTTTTCAAAATAGAAAATTATTTTAAATTTTCCTAGGAATCGTAAAGAATTGTACTCGCAAAACCTTTCAATATTCTTAAAACGAAGCTCGCCTCCCGCTCGCCTCCTAGCAGAACTCTGGAGGTGGTTTTCTGCAGTTTTCCTCTCCCCGGGCCAAACGTCTAGGCAAATGCGTGTTTAAATTTTTACTGAATGGTATGAAAGTCGTATCTGTGTCTAGAAAATTCAACAGTTTTATAAAAAATTGAACAACATTTTGTTACTAATTAACTTTCTGAATTCAAAATTCATATTTTAGGGTTAAAATTCGACTGTTTGTAAAATATTTCTCTATTTGGCTTGATAAGTCAACAATTGTGTAAAATTTTTTTTCTTCCTTGGCTGAAAAATCTTTCTCTGTTGAAAATTTTACTCTTTTGTTATGTAATCATCTTCTTGGCATGAAAATTCAACAATTTTGTTTCTTTTTTTTATGAAAATTTAACTGTTCACCTGAAAATTTGTATTTTTTGACAAAATTAAAAAAATTTCAATTTTTCTTCTTTATTGTTGAGAAAAAATCTTTATGGTTGAAAATTCAACTTTTTTGATGAAAAATTGTGTTTTTGGTTTGAAGATTTATCTTTATGGATTAAAATTTTTTTGTTTTCTTCATTAAAAATTCATATTTTAGAGTTAAAAATCTAGCTATTTCGTAAACAATTCCTCTATTTGGCATAAAAACTCAAAAATTAAAAAAAAAAATTTTTCATGACCGAAAAATCTTTCTTGGTTAAAAATTTAACTCTTTTGATGAAAATTTGTATTTTTGGTTTCAACCATCTTTATGCATTGAAAATATTTTTTTCCTTGATAAAAATTTATATTTTAGAGTTGAAAATTTAACTATTTTCTGGAAAATTGACCTATTTGGCCTAAAAATTCAACAATTTTGTTTAATTTCTTTCTGGTTGAAAATCTAACACTTTACTGAAAATTCATCTTTCTTGCAAAATTTAAAAAATTTTTATGTTTGAAAATTCAACTCTTTTGTTGAAAATTTGTATTTTTGGTTTGCAGATTCATCTTTATGGATTAAAAATATTTTTTTTAATTCAAATTTTCGAGTTGAAAATTTAACTATTTTGTAAAAAATTTCTCTATTTGGCATTAAAATTCAACAATTTTGTTCAATTTTCTTCCTTGGTTGAAATTTCAACTCCTTAGTTGAAAATACGACTTTTCAGTGAAATTTGAAAATTTTGTTCAATTTTTATTCTTTATTTATTGAAAAATCTTTATAGTTGAAAATTTGTCTTTTTGGCTCAAAAATTTAACAATTTTGCTCATTTTTTTCCCTCCTTGACTGAAAAATTGTTCTTGGTTGAAAATTCAACTCTTTTGTTGAAAATTCGTCTTTACGACAATATAAAAAAACTTTGTTCAATTTTTTTCTGCTTCGACTGAAAAATCTTTTTTGACTGAAGATTCAATCCTTATGTTGAAAATTCCTCTTTTTAGTTTGAACATTGAATTTTGTGTATTAAAAATTCAACTATTTTATAGAAATTAAACTATTTTTTTGAAAATTAAATTTTTTCTTGCAAAAAATTCGTCTCTTATGGTAAATTTTAATCTCATTTGAAAAATGAAAAAAAAACTGTTAGGTCGGTAAGACAGGAAATAACTAGCTCTTAATTTTATTTTATTTAAAAATTGTTTCAAATGAATAATTAGCTTAATAAATCAATATTATAAGATTAAAAATAAACTAAATAAATTATTTCCAATGATTGAAAATGAAAGTGATAAAAAAAATAGGTTAGCTACTAGTTACCAATTGAGAGGGTAATTTACCGACGATTCCAATCGTCGATAAGGTAGGGAATTTTAAAACGAAAAATTGGTCTATTTCAGCGAATATTCATTCTTTTAGTTATTTAAAAGGCAAACGTTCATTTTCTTGTTATTCACCACTTTCCAAATTCATAGTAAAGAATGTTTTTAATTGTGGAGAAAAATCCGGAGAAACCAAATACTTGGAGAAACGGACTGGCTCATATGGTAAGTAATTATCAGATGCTCTCAATTTCGAATAATTTGTAAATTTGCTTTAAACAAATGACTAATGCACCAAATCAATAATAAGGAAATAAAAATGAATTTCATAAAGTATTTTAAATGAAAATGATGAAAATACGGATGTTTCCTAGTTACCAATTGAGAGGGTAACCTACCGACGATTTCTTTCGTCGATAAAGTACGGGATTTTCAACGTAGTTCCATTTTCTGCCACTTAAGGTCGCATTTGCCGGACTGATTTGAATTCATATAATATTTTGTTTGAATTCTGCAAATTTCTGTAGATTAAAAAGAAATAAAAAACATAAAGAAAAATCAATTTATTATCCATAATGTATAAAAAACAAAATTATGTATAAATCTGAGCAAATATACTTTTTAAAACGTTTTTTGAAATCTAGTGTTGATCACTCTTTCTCACAAGTGGTGTTATATAGATCTCAGTTTATATAAAAGGAAATTTTCTTTCATTTCCAAACATCAGGAAATGAGGAGAACATTTTCCATGATTAACCATGAGTGACCATATTTATTATGGGACGTAATTCTGATCCTAGTAATATATTTTTTAGCCTAAAAATCAAACAAATATCAACATTTTAAATAACTTTTTGTAAAATGTTCGATTTTGCTTTGAGAGTTCAGATGTTAACTCAGAGATGGCGCAGAATTTCAAACTCAGTTAAGGTTGGCTTTTCGTCTCTTATTATCACCGAAAGTGTCAAAAGTCAAAACATTGAGGCTGATATCAGCAATTTTGCTTCTTTTTGTATTCAAATTTGGCATTGTGCAGTTGTGGTAATTGTTTAAACATTTTTCAAACATGAGAAAGCTGTAAAATTTCATTGAAGTCGAAGGAATCGAGAGAAATATGAACATAATGAAGTCCTTTCGGGAAACTCTTTTGAATGCAAAAAATGTTTTAATTCTGACTGGAAGTGGTATTTCTGCGGAATCTGGAATTCCAACTTTTCGGGGAGCTGGTGGTTTTTGGAGAAAATATAAGGCCCAAAGTCTTGCTACTCCAGAAGCTTTTACATCTAATCCATCGCTGGTTTGGGAATTTTATGAATATCGACGAACTGTTGCAGCTCAGGCGAAACCCAACAAGGTATTTTTTCGTATATTTACAAATATATTTAATATATTTCAAGCATTTTAAGGATTGTCGACCCTTTGACCCCTCGACATAACCTCAAACTGAAGGATAATTGGATTCTGCCACATTATTCCCACTGACAATTTTTTTTTAACGATGCCTCTATTTTGCTTTCATGTCTTTTGTTTAAAAATTAATTTCTTTGATTTACAATATAAATATTTTTCTGAAAATTCCTCCTTTTTTTTTGGTCAAAAATTAATTTTTTAACTCTAAATATTTTTCATTGAAAATTGATATTTTTAGTTAAAATGCATTTTGTTGCCAATTTGTCTTTCTTGACATAAGATTCATTTTTTAGTTTGAAAATTCATCTTTGTGGTCGAAAATTAAAATATTTGGTCCAAAATGCATTTTTTTTTTTAAAGATCGACCTCATAAATAAAAATTCATACAATTTTCCGAAAATTCGTCTTTTTTTGGTAGAAAATTAGTTGTGTTTTTTTTTTTAGAAAATTAATCTTTAGGAATGAAAAATCATCTTTTTCGTCGAAAATTGAACTATTTTGTTCAAAATTAATTTTTTTAAATTGAAAAACTATTCCATTTTTCGTTGAAAATTGATCTTTTCAGTTGAAAATTCATGCGCAGTTGGTCTTTCTTGACATAAAATTAATTTTCTATGTTGACAATTCATCTTTTTGGTCAAAAATTAAAATATTTGGTTCAATATTTATTTTTATTTTCTTGAAGATCGACCTTATAGTTGAAAATTCATACCATTTTTAAAAATTCGTCTTCTTCATAGAAAATTAGTTGGTTTTTTTTAGAAAATTAATCTTTAGGAATGAAAAATTATCTTTTTTGTCGAAAATTCAACTATTTTGTTCAAAATTAATTTTTTTAAATTAAAAATTCATCATTATATTCAGAAATTCATGTATTTTGTTGAAAATTCATCCTTTCTTTTGTTAAAAATTAATTTTTCAACTGAAAAAAACGATTTCATTTTTCGTTGAGAATTTATCTTTTTTAGTTGAAAATTCAAGCATTTTTCTGAAAATTCCTCCTTTTTTTGGTTAAAAATTAATTTTTTAACTGTAAATATTTTTCGTTGACAATTGATTTTTTTAGTTGAAAATTCAAGTATTTTGTTGCCAATTTATCTTTCTTGACATAAGATTAATTTTCTATGTTAAAAATTTATCTTTTTGGTCGAAAATGAAAATATTTGGTCCAAAATGCATTTTTTTTAAGATCGACCTCATAAATAAAAATTCAAACAATTTTCCGAAAACTCGTCTTTTTTTGGTAGAAAATTAATTGGGTTTTTTTAGAAAAATAATTTTCAGGAATGAAAAATTATATGTTTCGTCGAAAATTCAACTATTTTGTTCAAAATTAATTTAAAAAATTTTTAAATTCATCATTATATTTGAAAATTAATGTATTTTGTTGAGAATTCATCCTTTCTTTTGTTAAAAATTAAATTTTCAACTGAAAACATAACGATTACATTTTTCGTCATAAATTTATATTTATTAATTGAAAATTCAAGCATTTTGTTGAAAATTCGTCTTTCTTATCATAAAATTAATTTTCTTTGTTGAAAATTCATCTTTTTGGTCGCAAATTAAAATATTTGGTCCAAAATGCATTTTTTTTTAAGATCGACTTCATAAATAAAAATTCAAACAATTTTCCGAAAACTCGTCTGCTTTGGGTAAAAAATTTGTTGCGTTTTTTAATAAAATTAATCTTTAGGAATGAAAAATTATATTTTTCGTCGAAAATTCAACTATTTTGTTCGAAATTAATTTTGTTAAATTGAAAATTCATCATTATATTCAAAAATTCATGTATTTTGTTGAGAATTCATCCTTTCTTTTGTTAAAAATTAATTTTTCTACGGAAAACATAAAGATTCCATTTTTCGTGATAAATTTATCTTTTTGAATTGAAAATTCAAGCATTTTGTTGAAAATTCGTTTTTCTTGGCATAAAATTAATTTTCTTCGTTGAAAATTCATATTTTAATTCGAAAATCCAGATATTTGGTTCGTTTTTTTTTGTTTCTAGAAAATTAATCTTATTTGTTAAAAAATCAACTACTTTTTTTTGATAAAAATTAAATTTTTTAATTGAAAATTCATTATAGTTAAAAATTCATGTACTTTGTGCAAAATCCATCCTTTCTTTTGTTAAAAATTGATTTTTCGACCGAAAATATAACGATTTCATTTTTCGTTGAAAATTTATCTTATTTAGTTGAAAATTCGTCTTCCTTGGCATAAAATTAATTTTTTTCCTTGAGAATTCATCTTTTGGATCGAAAATCCAAATATTTGGTTCGTTTTTTTTTTTGTAGAAAATTAATCTTATTTCTTAAATATTCAACTAATATTCAACTAACTGGAGGATAATTGGATACACTATTCGCACTGACAATTTTTTTTAACGATGCCTCTATTTTGCTTTCATGTCTTTTGTTTAAAAATTAATTGATTTCGCTCACAATATGAATATTTTTCTGAAAATTCTTTCTTTTTTTTTGTTAAAGTTAATTTTTTAACTGTAAATATTTTTCGTTGAAAATTGATATTTTTAGTTAAAATGCATTTTTTTGCCAATTTGTCTTTCTTGACATAAGATTAATTTTCTATGTTGAAAATTCATCTTTTTGGTCGAAAATTAAAATATTTGGTCCAAAATGCATTTTTTTCTAAGATCGACCTCATAAATAAAAATTCAAACAATTTCCCGAAAATTCGTCTTTTTTTGGTAGAAAATTTGTTGTGTTTTTTTAGAAAATGTTGAATAATGGATCAACTAATTATTTTGTCGAAGTTTTTAATACTTACTTTAATTCGAGCTCAAATTAGATCCAAATTAGAGCAGAAAAGATTGACTTTAATTTGTTATGTATTTAAATTCGTTAAGTTACAAGTATATACTTACATACGCTTAAGTTACAATTTTTTAAAGGGTAAATATATTTTTGAGATAAAAAATCCTTTCAAATTTTCCCAGAAATCTTGAGAAATTTTTATATTATCTTGAAACCTATTAAAATCCTGAAAAAGCTTCAAAAGCTTATTTTTAAATCTTAAAAAATCTACATATAGTTTTAACATTAAATTTTTACCAAAAGAGATGACTTTCCAACGGCATAGTTTGATTTTAAAACAAAGCGATAAATTTTCAACTAAACTGGTGCATTTTCAACAGCAACAAAAATGAATTGCGAAAAAGGTAATAGTTGATATTTCGAGATATTTCAATCAAAAAGTTGCCTTTCAAACCCTCCAGATTTTTTCCAGACCTTTAGAAATCTTTAAAAATATTCTTTTAAAATTGATTTTTCAATATAAAAAATCATTTAAAATTTTCCCAGGAATCTTTAGCCATTTTTTAATTATATATACTGGAAATTTAACTATTCGATTTTGGATTGAAAATCTATCTTTTTTAGTTTGAAATTCAACTATTTCGTTGAAAATTTATGTATTTTCTTTGAAGAATCGTATTTTGTATAAAAAATTATTCATCTTGGTTTAAAATTTGATTACTTGGTAGAAAATGTTTGTATTTTGTTAGCAAATTTATCTTTTTTTTGTAGAAAATACATTTTTGTGGTTAAAAATGCAATTGTATGGTTGAAAATTAATCTCTTTTTGTTGAGGATTGAAGTATTTTGTTCAGAATTCATATTTTTTGGTTATAATCAACTGTTTTTTATTTAGAATTAAGATCGTTTTTGGTTTAAATATCAACGATTGCATTTATGGTGAAAATTATATCTAGTATTTTCAGGTTGAAAATGCAACTTGTTTTTAGAGAATTCGTCTTTTTTGCTTGAAATTTGAAGTATTTGGTATTTATATTGCTGTATAGAAAATTCAACTACATATTTAGTTTGAAGCTTTCAGAAACGAAAAAAATATAAAATTAAAATTAATCAAATGAAATCTGGACTAACATCACATCCATTGTTCAAAATATGTAGTTAAAAATTGATCTAATTTCTTGAAAATTCTTATTTTCTGGTAGAAAATTTATTTATTTTGTTGAAAATTCGTTTTTCTGGTGAAAAATTCAACAATTTTGTTGAAAATTCCTGTATTTTCTTAAAACATCGTCTTTGTTTATAGAAAATTAATCCTTTTCGTTGAAAATTGAATTATTTGGTAGAAAATATTTGTACTCCGTCTCTTTTTGGTTATATTTAACTGTTTTTATTTAAAATTAAAATATATATTGGTTTAAATATCAACTATTACATTTTTTGGCGGAGATTAATATTTTCAGCAAGAAAATTCAACTCTTGCAGAGAATTCGTCTGTTTTACTTAGAAAATCCAATAATTTGTTACAAAATTCAACTGTTTTTGAAAAAATTAATAATATAATTTGTTGGGAATGCATTCTTTTGAAGGAAAATTTAATTATTTGGTTGAAAATTTAGCTGCTTTGGTTTTTTCTTTCTGGCTTGAAAATTCAACATTTTGGATGAATTTTCGATGAAAAAAATTAATTTTTAACTATGAAGATTAATCTTCTACCAAAAGTGACAAGTTTTCAACAAACTTAATGAATTTTCAACTAAAAAAGACAAATTTTCAACCAAAAATGAAATAGTTATCTTTATTGTTTGAAAAATTAAATTTTACCAAGAGAAAGACAATTTTTTAACAATATAGTTGAATTCTTAATCACAGAAATTACTTTTCAACAAAATACATGAATTTCCAACTATATTAATACATCTTTATGAGAGGAAATTGATTTTGAACAAAATTTTCGACAAACAAGATGAATTTTCAACGAAGAAGATTAATTTTCTACCAGAAACGTTGCATTTTCAACCCAAAAAGATTATTATTCAACAAATACATTTTGATAACAATCGATATTAATTTTTTTTTAATTGTTGGATTTCCTGCAAAGTTGCTTAATTTTTCACCAAACAGTTGAATTTTCAAACAAAATCATGAATTATTTTCAACGAAAAAAATTAATTTTCGACAAAAAATGCAAAATGTCAACAAAGTACGTGAATTTTCAACTAAAAAAGATCAATTTTAAACCAAAAATGGAATAGTTGAATTTTCAGTTAATAAACTTAATTTTCAACAAGAAAAAAAATATTTTTCAACAATATAATTCAACTTTTATCCAGAAGAGTTAAATTTTCAATCAAAAAACATAATTATTCAAAAAATACATTTTGTTAACAAAAGACAATAATTTTTAATGAAATTGTAAAATTTCCTACAAAGTAGATTAATTTTTCCCCAGAGAGTTGAGTTTCCAACAAAATGATGAATTTTCAACAACAACAAAATAATTTTCCACCAAAAATGCGAATTGTCAACAAAACACTTAATTCTGAAGAAGATTAATTTTCTATCAAAAAGGACGAATTTTCGTCGAAAAGCATGAATTTTCAACAGAAAAATAAATTTCAAACAAAAATGGAATAGTAATATTTTCAGTTGAAAAAGTAATTAACAAAAAAAAAACGAATTTTCAACAAAATACATGAATTTTCAACTATAATGATGAATTTACAATTTGAAAAATTTCTTTTGAACAAAGTAATAGTTGAATATTTAAGAAATAAGATTAATTTTCTACAAAAAATAAGAACCAAATATTTGGATTTTCGACCAAAAAGATGAATTTTCAAGGAAAAAAATTAAGCTTATGCCAAGAAAGGCGAATTTTCAACAAAATACATGAATTTTTAACTATAATGATGAATTTTTAATTTAAGCAAAATTAATTTTGAAAAAAATAGTTGAATTTTCGACGCAAAAGATAAATTTTCATTCCTAAAGATTAATTTTCTAAAAAAACACAACTAATTTGCTACCAAAAGAAGACAAATTTTCAAAAAAATGCATGATTTTTTAACTATAAGGTCGATCTTCAAGAAAAAAATGAATTTTGAACCAAATATTTTCATTTTCGACCAGAAAGATGCATTTACAACATAGAAAATTAACCTTATGTTAAGAAAGACAAATTGGCAACAAAATGTTAGAATTTTCAAATACAATGATGAATCTTTAATATAAATTATTTTTGCCCATAAATAGAAAAACTTTCTACTTTTCTAGATGAAAAATAAATGTTTAATCTCTCCCCTATTTTTCCCCTTTTCTTGAAAAAATTGTCCTATTTTCTTATATACTGCAATATTTTATCTACGAGAAATTTATTCCAGGCTCACGAAGCAATTGCAGAATTTCAAAAAAGATTAACCAAGGAAAACAAAGTCGTTTCTATCGTGACGCAAAATATAGATGGACTTCATCAAAGAGCAGGTGCTGAGAACGTTTTGGAACTTCACGGTTCACTCTACGAAACCCGATGTATCAAATGCAAAAATGTCGACAAAAATGAGTCTATTCCGATTTGTCCAGCTTTGCAAGGAAAAGGGTAAGAAGTGAATATTTTTTTTTTAGAAACTCGGTCACAGTGTTGGGTAATTTACTTTTTTTTGAGTAACTAGTTAAAGTTATCAAGTTACCTGAAAAGTTACTTTTTTCAATTCCTTTATTTTGTAATTCAAAAATCAAAATAACTAAGATGATAATCCATAAAAACCCAATTTAAAAAGAAATACAACTTAAAAAAAAAAATTTCAAGGAAAGAGTTAAATTCACAACAAAAAAGTTCATTTTCAACTAAATAGATTAATTTTCTGCAAAAATTTAGAAATTTTCTACCAAAAAAAAAACGAATTTTAAACAAAGTAGTTACATTTTCAACCCAAGAGAAGAATTTCAAACTAAAATGAAGAATCTACAACCAAGCAAATGACTTTTTTTTAAATAGTTTAAATTTCAACCAAGTAGTTAAATTTTTAACAAAAATAGACGAATTTTCAACAAAGGGTTCAATTGTCAACAAAAAAGTTAATTATTTTCAACCAAATAGTGCAGTTTCGTACCAAAATATTTGAGTTTCCTACATTTGAAACAAAATAGTAAAATCTTTAACCAAAGAAATAAATTTTAAACCAAAATTATGAACCGTCAACGAAACAACTTAATTTTCAACCAAGTAGTTCAAATTTCAACCAAGTAATTAAATTTTTAACAAAAAAGACGAATTTTCGACAAAATGTTCATTTTTCAACAAAACAGTTTTTTTTCAAACATATAATTAAATTTTCTACAAAAATAGTTGAATTTTCAACTAAAAAAAATATATTCTTTTACCAAAAGAGATATATTTTGAGAAGAAAAAGTTGAATTGTTAACAAAGAATTACAAAAACAATCTGTAAATTGTTCAATTTTTAAGACAAAAAGACCATTTTTATGCAAAAAAGTTGCGTTTTCAAACCGAATATATGAATTTTGAACAAAAAAGTTACTTTTTAAGCAGATAGTTGAATTTTATACCAAAATAGTTGCATTTTTGAAAAAAATACATGAATTTTCAACCGAAAAATATGATTTTTTAACAGAAGAGTTAAATTTGTAACAAAAAATTTAACTTTGAACCAAATATTTTAATTTTCTAACGAAATACTTCAATTTTCTACCAAAAAAAACGAATTCGAAAGAAAATAGTTACATTTCCAACCAGAGAGATTAATTTTCCACTAAAATTATGAAAAATAATTAATTCTCGAAATAAAAATGTAATGGTTTATATTATTTCATCCAAAAAATATTTTTATTGAAAATCAATCAAAGTTGAATTTAAAAAAAAAAAAAACGAATTTCCGACAGAATAGCTGAATCCCCAACCAAATCAGATTAATTTTCTACAAAATAGTTGGATTTTCAACCATTAAAGAAGAGATTTTTTAACCAAAAAAGATAAATTTTGTAACGAAAGAGTCGAATTTTTAACAAATGAAAAAAAAATTCTATACATTGTTTAATTTGTAATCCAAAAAGACCAATTTTCTATAAAAACAGTTGCATTTTTAAACCAAAAATATTCATTTTTAACAAAAAAGTTACTTTGCAAGCAGATATGTTGAATTTTGTACCAAAATAATTGAATTTTTGAAATAATACCTAAATGTACAACCAAGTAGTTAAATTTTCGACAACAAAAAACGAATTTTCAGCGAAAGAGTCAAATTCACAATAAAAATATTTATTTTCTACGAAGACATTTGAATTTGATACCAAAAAAGAAAAACTAATTTGAAACAAAATAGTTACATTTTCCACCAGAGATGAATTTTAAACTTAAAATTAAGAATCTTCAACAAAAACACCGAATTTTCAACAAATTAGTTCAAATTTCAACCAAGTAGTTAAATTTTCAACCACAGTTAACGAATTTAAGAAAAGGAGTTAAATTCCCATCAACAAAATTAATTTTCAACCAAATAGTTGAATTTAAAAAAAAAATACATAAGTTTTAACTAAGTAGTTGAATATTCAACAAAAATAGTGAATTCTTAAAGAAAAATACAATAGTTTATATTATTTCTACCAACAAATATTTTAATTCAAACTCAATCAAAGAAAAACAACTAATTTTCGACCGAATAACTGAATCCCCAACCAAATCAGATTAATTTTCTACAAAAATAGTCGAATTTTCAGCCAAGAAAAAGAGATTTTCTTACCAAAAGATATAAATTTTGAAACGAAAAAGCCGAATTTTCAGCAAAGAATGAAAAAATGCCTATAAATTGTTTAATTTTGAAGTCAAAAAGACCAATTTTCTGCAAAACAGTTACATTTTCAAACCTTAAATATGAATTTTCAATAAACAAGTTATTTTTCAAGCAGGTAGTTGAATTTTCTACCAAAATCGTTGAATTTTTGAAAAAATACATGAATTTTCAACCAAAAAGTTAAATTGACAACCAAAATAGATGAATTCTCAACGAAAAATATAATAGTTTATATTATTTCTACCAAAAGCATTTTAATTTGAAATCAAACATAGTTTAATTTAACAAAAAAGACGAATTTTCAACAAAATAGCTGAATCCTCAACTAAAAGAGATTAATTTTTTACCCATAACTGACCCATAAACCTCTCTTAATAGGAGATATACAAAAAAAGACAAAGTAACTTTAGAGTAGCTAAAATTAAAGTTCCAAGTTACTGTAAAAATCGTAACTATGTTACGTTACAAGTTACTATATAAAATAGTTAAGAAGTTACCCTAAAAGTTAAAAATAACGAAACTTTTCAGTAAGTTAGTTACTTTTAACAAGTTGCTACCCAACTCTGCTCTGTCATTATCAGTAATTTCCATCCAACAATCAGGAATGAATTTCGAAGTCTAATTGAAGCCTCTTTGAAGATCTCCTGATCCAAATGCTTTGTCATCGGACATCCCTGTTGAGGATTTACCCAGATGTAAAAAGGAAAACTGTGGCGGTCTTTTGAGGCCTCATATCGTTTGGTTCGGAGAAAATCTTGATGAACAAGTTTTAAACAAGGCTTGTAAGTATGCAAAATCTCGGAAATTTACTCAAAATGGAATATTTCAATCTGAGAAATTAAATTAAGAATCAATCAAATTTTGAATTTTCCTTTAATGTCAAAAATTCGAATTCAACTACGAAACTCTTGTAATTAAAAAAAAAATCAGCATATCACTATCAAATTTGAACAACAGACACTTAAATTGAATGCCTTTATTTTAATGAAATAGTTGATTTTTTCAACTAAAAAGATCAGTTTTTTATCAACAATGGAGTATTTACATTTTCATTTCAGGGTATTAATTCACAATTAAAAAAAATATAATTTTCTACAGAAGAGTTTAATTTTGTATCAAAGAGTTGAATTTCCTAGTAAATTGTTGAATTTTTAAGCCGAAAAACGAATTTTTCACAAAATAGTGAAATATTCAACCCGAGAATATGAATTTTCAACCTAAAATGAAGAAGAAAACAGATTTATCCAAAAAAATTAATTTTCAACCAAATATTTCAAACCTCAACTAAAACAGATTATTTTGATCCAAACGGTTACATTTTTTATCAAAAAATTGATTTTCGACACAAAAGAAAACGATTTTTCAACAACATACATTTTTTCCAACCAAATAGTTAAATTTTCTACCAAAATGTTGAATTTTTGATTCATAAGTATAAATATCATAGGAAACAGTACACATTTTAACAAAAAAGTTCATCTTTAACCAAAAAGAAAAGCTTTTTACTAAACAGTTACATTTTTTACCAAATACTTGAATTTTCGGCCAAGTGGATAATTTTTTTACGAGAAAAGTTAAATTTTCAACAAAATAATACATATTTACGAAATAGTTGAATTTTGAACCAAGAGGATTATTTTTCTACCAAAAAAGATGAATTCTCAACAAATTACATATATTTTTAAATAAATAGCTTAAACACTGTATGTAATCTTAGTCCAAATTTTATTGAATTTTTATTTCATATTTTTGTTTCGTTTATAAAAATTTTTCATTAAATAGTTGAATTTTTATACTAAAAGATCAATTTTTAACTAAAATTGAGAAGTTAATTAAAAACAGTTAAAAACAGTTACATTTTCAATTAAATAGTTGAATTTATTAACTAAGAAGATCAGTTTTTTATCAACATTTGGAAGGTTCAAATTTTTATTTCAAAGTATTAATTTACAATTTAAAAAAACGAATTTTTTTACAAAATAATGAAATATTCGAGCCGAGAATATGAATTGTCAACCTAAGCTGAAGAAAAAAACAGATTAATCCAAGAAAATGAATTTTCAACTAAATATTTGAATCGTCAACTAAAACAGATTATTTTGAATCAAGCAGTTACATTTTTAATTTAAAAATTCATTTTCGATGTAAAAAATAAGAATTTTCAACAAAATACATAACTTTTCAACCAAATAGTTGAATTTTCTTCCAGAATGTTAAATTTTCGATTCACAAGTACAAATATTAAAGGAAACAGTAAAAATTTTAAGAAAAAAGTTCATTTTTAACCAAAAAGAAAAGCTTTATACTAAACAGTTGAATTTTTCCGCAAATAGTTAAATTTTCGAAAAAGTGGATAAATTTTCCCAGAAAAGTTAAATTTTCAACAAAATAATAAATTTTTTACAAAATAGTTGAATTTTGAACCAAGAGGATTAATTTTCTACCAAAAAAGGTGAATTCTCAATAAATTACTTATTTTCAAATAAATAGCTTAAACATTGTATGTGATGTTAGTCCAAATTCTATTTAGTTTTTAGTTCATCTTTTTTTCTCGTTTCTAAAAATTGATAATTAAATAGTTGAATTATTGTACTAAAAAAAATCAATTTTTAGCTAAGATTGAGAAGTCAATCTTTCATTCAAGAAAATTTTCAATTTAAAAAAAGTGAATTTTGTACCAAAGATTTGAATTTTCAAGATAAAAAGTAAATTTTCAACGAAAAATGTTATGTAGTTGATGTTTTAACAAAAAAAGATTCCGATTATGTAAAAAAAGACAGCTGAATTTAACCAACTAAAATGAATTTTCAACAAAATACTTAAATCCTAAACTGAAACAGATAAACTTTTATCCAAAAAGTTACATTTTTGAAAAAAATGGATTTTCTACCAAAAAATAAGAATTTTCAACAAAATACTTAAATTTTTAACCAAATAGTTTAATTGGTACAAAATCATTTAATCATATTCATAAGAATTGTTAACCAAGTACATATATTTTCCACCAAATATTTAGTTAAATTATAAAGCAAGAGGATTAATTTTTTATAAAAACGACGAATTTTCAACAAAATGCATAAATTTTCATCCAAAAAGATACATTTTTTACCAAAAAAGAGGAACTTTCGACAAATTGCACAAATTTTCAAATAAATATTTTGAACATTGGATGTGGTATAAGTTCAAATTTTTTATTTGATATATTTTTCGTCACTATTTTTGTCGTTTCTAACCATTTTCAACTGAATAGTTGAATTTTTAAACTAAAAAATAGAAATTTTTAACCAAAAATAGAGTAGTTAAATTTTTGTTTAAGAGAATTACTTTTCAACAGAAAAGTAAATTTACAATCAGTTAGTTAAATTTTCAACAAAATACTTTAAATTTTAAGAAAGTAGTTAAACTTTTTACCAAGGAGTTGCATTTTCAATTTAAAAAGATGATTTTCTACAAAAAGACGAATTTTCAACAAAATACATCAATTTTCAAACAAATAGTTGAATTTTCTACCAAATTGTTGAATTTTTGAGCCAAAAATTCGAATATTCTAGAAAACAGTTGAATTTTCAACCAAAAAGTTAATTTTCAACCGGACAGTTGTATTTTTAACCAAAAAGGTACATTTCTGCAGAAGGAGATGAATTTTCAACAAGAAAATTTGTTAATCAAGAATGAAAGAAACTGTAATCTGATTTCCAAGCCAAAAATACTATTTCCTAACCAAATATATATTTTTTCAATCAAATAGTTTCCTTTTCTACCAAATTGTTGACTTTTCAAGCCAAAAATACGGATATTCTAGAAAACAATTGTATTTTTAACAAAAAAGTTAATTTTCAAACGAAATAGGTTAATTTATAACGAGGCAAATGCATCTTAAATTAAAAAGGTGAAATTTCTACAGAAATAGAGAAATATTCAAATGAAAAAGATGAATTTTCAGCAAAATAGTTGAATTTGCAAACAAAAATTTTTTAGTCAAGAAAGAAAAAAATTGTAATCAAATTTTCAAGCCAAAGAGACGAATTTTCAACAAAACAGATATATATAGTACGCCCAAGAAGTATCGCTTTTAAGAAAATTGTTGAATTTCCAAAAAAATAAATAATTTAGTTTTTTTTTCTATTGCAAACTTTTTGATTTCTGACTACATACTTTTAAATTCGGATTGCACTATTTTTTTCCAATTTATGAAACTATTTACGCTATTTTTTGTCTCCAAAGTGAGTACGAGGCCTGAAATTAAAAAAAATAATAATAAAAAAAAAGATAAAATAAATAGAAGGCGCCTCAAAATATTCCATTATTTTTCTTCCGGCTTTTTTATTTTATTTGTTTAAATTACAATGAAAAAGCGTTTTCAAAAAATCTTCCCAACGTTTCGGTGTTCTTTTTTTATTATTATTATTTCTAATTTGAAATGGAGATATTTAGGACTTTAGATTCTTGGTTTTTTTTTAATATCCAAGAATTTCGTAGTTGAATAGTATTCAGTTTTGGGGGCGACTGAAAAATCCCGAAAAATTAAAATCCCGAATTGAAAAATTTCCCGAATAACATTTTCGAATAATAAAATTTCCAATTAGGAAAATTCCCGAACAGTTTATAATATTACCAAATTTTAAACTTCCCGGAAGAAAATTGCCGAATTATAAAATACACGAACCATAAAATTCCCGAATTTCAACAATTAAATTTTTTTTATAAATATTTTCTATTTAAAAAACTACAATAATCCAATATTTCTATAAACAAAAAAATTATTCTAAAATCTTGAAGTTTCCATAATTACTGTTTGAATTTAAAATAACAATAACGGAAAAAAATACATTTCTGGATAAAATTTTTCTTCAGTTATTGTTATTTTGAATTCAAACAATAGTTTTGAAATCTTTACACAATAAAAATAATTTTTTTTATTACAAAAATTTGATTGTTGTATTTTTAATAAATAAATCGAATTTGTTTTTTAAATTCAGGAATTTCATTGTTCGGAAATTTTCCATTTCGGGAATTTTATAATTCAGAAATCGTATTATTCGAAAATTTTCCGATTCGAAAATTTTATCATTAAGGAATAAAAAATGTGTTTTTGGTTGTATATTATTTATTAATTAAAAATAAAATAATCAAATATTTTTTCAAAGCATTTTTTAAAATTTTCAAAGTTTTTTTTTAAATTATCGTTTGAATATCTGCACAGTATTTGAAATTTAATAAAAACTGTTTTAAAAAATTGAATTGTTAATTTTAAAAAATAAAATAAACTTCGAGATAAATCAGTGCTGAATTGAATTCTGCAATGTTTGTTTAGAAAATGTTATTAATTTCGCAGAAAGTTTCGGTAGAAATATTTTTTTTTTCGCTTAAGGAGCACGTGTTTTTACCTTTATTTTTTGAATACCTTTTTTATATAATTATTGTTATTTCTAATTCAAAAAATAATTTTTTTAAACTAAACATTAAAACCAAAATTTTTCTTTTCTAAAAATAATTGATTATTGTATTTTTAATAAAGAAATAATATTTATTGAAAAACTATGTTTTAATTGTTCAAATTCGGGAATTTTTTAGATCGCTTATTTTATAATTTTTATGTTTCAGCATTTTTATAATTTCAGGAATTTTATTATTCGGGAATTTTATTATTCGGTATTTTTCAGTCGCCCCTTTGATAGTTTGATTTTATATATTTCCTGTTTTTCTTTTTATGTAAATGTATTTTATATAATTTCATTTTATTTATGTATTTTAATTATGATTTAATTGAATTATATAACAATTATAATAAATTAATTATATTTTTATTTTTTTTATTCTGTATTTTTTGTTTAAAATTTCTATATATTTTTTCATTCTTTTTATTCCAGATGAAGCTGTTGAATCCTGTGACGCCTGTTTAGTTATTGGAACTTCTTCGGTCGTCTATCCGGCCGCAATGTTTGCACCTCAAGTTGCTCGTCGTGGAATTTCTGTAGCTGAATTTAATATCGAATCTACTTCAGCAACTCGAGATTTCCAGTCAGTATTGCACATGTATTTAATTATAATTTTTGATATCAGTTGATATACAAATATTTAATCAGGATGTCCACTCACCTAAAAAATCTGGAATTTTCAGGGAATTTTTTTTTAAAGTCAAGAAATTCTTTCGAGACTGCGCGTAAATATTTTTTTTATAATATACAATTATTATATTAATTATTTTATAATATAAAATTAAATAACATTTTTTCCTCGTTTGTAAAAATTAGCTTTGTATTAGTGAATTTAACTATTTGGTTGACATTTTTTTTCGCTTGGAAATTAACTATTTGGTTGAAAATATCTATATTTTGTGGAAAATTCGTCTTTTGTGGTATCTCTAGAGTTGACAGTTTTAAAATTTCGTTGAAATTTTTTGTTGTTTTGAAAATTAATTTTTCCACTGAAAATTCTACTATTTCAGTTGAAAATTGAACTATTTTGTTGAATTTTTTTTCGCTGTTGAAAATTAATTTTTTTAACTGAAAATTTAAGTATTGAACTTTTGGTTCGAAGTTGGTCTTTTTGAGTTGAAAATTCGTGTTTTTTAGTAGGAAGTTTTTCTTTTTGGTTGAAAATTAACTATTTCGTTAAAAGTATATGTATTTTATTCAAACTTTGTCTTTTGTGGTAGAATATTAGTCTTCTTGGTGACTATTCCACTTTTTTAAATGAAAATTCATCTCTAGGGATGAAAATTTAACAGTTTTCTTGAAAATTATTTTTTGTTGTGAAAATTAATTCTGTTACTGAAGATGTTACTATTTCAATTGAAAAGTAAACTATTTTGTTGGAAATTTGTTTTTTCTATTGCTAAAAATTAATTTTTTAAATTAAAATTTTACTATTCAATTGTTGATAAAAAATTGATCGTTTTTAGTTGAAAATTTATTATTTTGTTAAAAATTTGTGTTTTATAGTAGAAAATTAGTCTCCAGTTGTTGAAAACTCATCATTTTGGTTAAAAATTCATCTTTTTGCTTTAAAATCAATCTATGCCTGTCTAAAATTCATAAGTTTAGTTGAAAATTCATCAGTTTGGCTGGTAAACTGAACTATTTTGTTGAAAATTCGTTTTTTTTTGTTGAAAATTAATTTTGTTTGATTGAAAATTTAACTATTTCATTTTTGGTAGAAAATTGATATTTTTAGTTAAAAATTCAATAATTAGGTTGAGAATTAAACCTTTTAGGTGCAAATTCTTTCTTTTTTAATTTTGGACATTATTTTTTCAAACTTAAAATTCAACCAGTCCATTTTTGGTTGATAATTTACGCTTTTTAGTTGAAAATTCAACTTTTCAGTTCAAAATTGATCTTTTTTATATAAATATTGATCGTTTTAAGTGGAAAATTCGTCTTTTTGAGAAGGAAATATATATTTTTTTGGTTTAAAGTTAAACTCTTTGTCTAAAAAATCATTTTTGAAAAGATTTATCATTTTCATTCAAAATTCATCTCCATGATTGAAAATTTCACTATTTTGTTGAAAATTAGTGTTTTTTTGTGTGAAATTTATTGTTTTTAATAAAAACTTTACTATATCATTGAATTAAATTGAAAATTAAACTATTTTGTTCATTTTTTTTTTTGGTTAAAAATTAATTTTTTCAACGGAACCTCTAACATCTATTTTAGTTGAATATTCGATAATTTGGTTGTAAATTTAACTATTCTTATTATTTTTTTTTTAAATTAATTTTGTTGGTAGAAAATTGAAATATTTTGTTGAAAATTCATTTTTTTGTTTGGTTGAAAATTCATTTTGCTTAACCAAAAATGCAACTATTCTAGTTGAATATTCCATCATTTTATTTGAAAATTCATCTCTTTGGTTGAAAATTAATTTTTTTCCTGAAAATTTACCTATTCCATTTTCGGTGAAAAAGTTATATTTTTTAGTTGAAAATTCATTTTTTTGGTCAACAATTAAACTATTCCAGTAGAAGGTTCATAATTTTTGTTGAAAATTCATCACTTTGGTTGAAAACTCAACTATTTTGTTGGAAACTTGTTTTTTTTTTTTACATCAGTGCATTTTTTCCTAGATTTGAGTAGACACCCTGTTAATATTTTCTAAATCTGAAGCAGCAAAATTTAACTGTTCTAACGTTATATAAATTTTCAGATATCATTTTGAAGGACCGTGTACAGTAACAGTCCCGGAAGCATTGGCACCACAAGAATGCTAAAGTTTCTTGTAAAAAAAAGCGGTGGAAATAATAGGATGAGGCCTTGAATATTCATAATTTATAATTTAATATAAAATATAGTAATATTATCGATAAAAAGGTCGGTTCTGATATATTTTGTAGAAAAAATGGGCAAGGTTTTTATATTAATATTTAAAATTAACTATATGTTTGAATATTAACTTATTAAAATTCAGTCTGATATAACGAAACAAATGTCAATATGGCCAAATTTTTCAAGAAAATTACGAGGCACGCATTATGAGTTATAGTTTTTTCATATGATTATTTAGTAAACAGTTTCAAAAAAATTTTGGTTTTACATTCAATCGTAATTTTACTTGTAATATGCTGAATTTATGTGAATTGACATTACACTTTTTTGGATTTGTTAAAAGTCTACACTTTTGTGTAGTGGAAAAATTAAAATTTGAAATAGACTATTGTAATCTATCAGGATGTTAAATGATTTAGATTAACATTTTTTTTTTATTTAAGACTGTCTTGAATTTATCAACAAAATTAAAAGGGATCAATTCACTTTTCATAATTATCACTATATTTTTAATTTTTTTTTCATTTACAAAGTTTTGTCAAATTATTTAATATTTAATATTAAAATTTTGTGATTTTTTAATTAAAAATATCATAATTCGACAAAAAACACTAACGCTAGATAAGAAAAACTTGTTCCAAATTTTGAAATTCTTCTGTGCAATTTAATGCATTTTTTTATATATAAAAAAAATTCTATATCTTGCTCAAGTTATAATGATATGTATATAATTTAAAAATTATAAATAATTTTTAAATAAAAATTTCATTTTCGACGAAAAACACTAACAAAATCTGAAATTGTTGAAGGTTGTAAATTTTATTATTTCGAAAAAAATCGTTGGATTTAAATCTAATGATTATTTGTTTAAAAATATAAATTCATGCTGTAAAACGACAACATAAATTAAAATTATCACAAAGTTGTGAATCTTTGAAATATAACTTTTTTATTGAAAATACCAATATTTTTTGACAAAAAACAATAGTATAAGCCAAAATTGTTAAAAGATTCTAAAAATGTTTCTGAAAATATAATTATTTTTGTTTGATAATCCTAATTTTCGATGTCAAATACCAACTTAATCTAAAATTGTAAAAAATTATTAATTTTCTTTGAAATCTAATGATTTTGTAATAAAAATTTCACTTTTCTTTGAAAAATGTTGACATAGCCTGAAAAAGTTCAAAAATTCAAATCTTGTTCGAACTATGATGATTTTTGTTCTGAAATATCAATTTTTAGTTTCAGACGCTCACATAACCTGAAACTGTTCAGAAATTTAATCTTCTTTGAAATTATTTATTTTTTA
Organism: Andricus quercusramuli; assembly: GCA_932178445.1. Taxonomy (NCBI): domain Eukaryota; kingdom Metazoa; phylum Arthropoda; class Insecta; order Hymenoptera; family Cynipidae; genus Andricus; species Andricus quercusramuli. Next base: position 23,893 of record CAKNXH010081465.1, read on the forward strand.
ATTAAAATTGTTAAAAGATTTAAAATTTGGTTCAAATTATAATGGTTCTTGTTTTAAAATACCACTTTTTGATGTGAAATGCTAACATAACCTAAAATTGTTCACGAAATTCTGAACATTCAATATATCCGAAAAAAGTAATGGTTGAAAAATATAACCTTTGAAATCTAATAATTTCTAGTTTAAAATACCCTTTTCCGATGTGAAACGCCAAAAAAACCCAAAAATTGTTAAAAATTGCGAATCTTGATGATGATTTTCGTTTAAAAATGTTAATTTCCAGTGAAAAAAACTAACAAAACCTAAAATTTTTGAAGCTTGTAAATTTTATTATTATAATTGGATTTAAAACTAATTATTTTTTTGTTCTATAATACAATTTTTTGTTTTTGAACAACATAACCTAAAGTTGTTTAAAAGCTGTAAATATATTCTTTGAAATCTAATAATTTTTTGTTGAAAATACCAATAATTTGTGACGAGAAATACTAAAATATCATAAAATTATTTTAAAAAATTGTAATAATTATCAAAATCTAATAATTTTTATGTAAAATAACAAATTTTGTTTGAAAAATATTGATATAACGTGAAATTGTTCAAAAATGCAAATCTTGTTCGAGATTTATTTTTGTTTTCAAATACCAATTTTTGATTCAAAACGCTAACATAACCTATAACATTCTTAAAATTTGTGAGTTTCCTTTAAAATAATTTTTTTTCAATACCAATTTCCTACGAAAAGCATACTAAAAACATGATCCAACATTGTTAATAGATTAAAACTCTGATTCGAATAATATATATTTTTTTAAATACAATTTTTCGATGCAAAATGCTAACATAACGTAAAATTGTTCATCAAATTCTGAATTTTTGAAATCTAATGAGCTTTAAATAAAAATCTCACTTTTTGACGAAAAGCACGAACAAAATCTGAAATTGTCGTAGCTTGTAAATTTTATTATTTCAAACCAAAATCATTGGATTCAAAGCTAATGATTAAAAAAAACGATGCTAAGCGACAACATAACCTAAATTTGTGGAAAAGTTGTAAATATTCTTTGAAATCTAATGATTTTTTATTGAAAATACCACTAATTTTCGACGAACATACGTAAAATACCAGACTAATACCAGAAAATTATTCAAAATTTGAAATCTACATCGAAGTCTAATGATATTTTTTATGATAGCCGACTTTATTTAAAAACTGTTAATATAACCTGAAACTGTACAAAAATGCAAATCTTATTCGAAATTTGATGATTTTTGTTTTGAAATACCAA
>CAKNXH010081465.1:30181-46106 GCA_932178445.1 Andricus quercusramuli
TTGTAAATATATTCTTTAAAATCTAATAACTTTTGTTTAAAAATGCTATAATTTCCGGTGAAAAAACTAACAGAATCTAAAATTTGTAGAAATTTCAAGTCTTCTTTGAAACTTTCTTTCTGGAAAACATAGGAAGGGTGCCAGGAAATGAGTCGAGTATGATTTCGTTTTTATCAAATATTATATTGAATAGGATAACCACAATGAAGAAAATATACAGTATAAAGACAGCAATCGGTTTGAAGGATGTAAATAATAAAATAAATGCGTTTCCTACCTTAAAATGTAATTACAGAGTCTGGGATATAAAAGTTTACAGTTTTTCGTTTTTTTCGGATCGCTCCTAAAATAAAGCGCAATATAGATTTGTCGCGTACATATTGTCATACACGTAGACCTTACGTGCCTCAACAGTTACCGATAATATCTTGTATACAGAACAATTAAAAAAAAGTTCCAAGGTACATACAACGAGTTCAAGGATTTAAATAAAATATACGCAATACTCTCCTTGTCAGTATTTAAATACTTCAATTGATACAAAATATATGTATATCGATGATGCGTATTTCAAAAACACGCCATTTCTAAATCGAATATACGCTCCGTATATTGGATACATAAATTACTATGTATTTGAAATACAGCCGGATTTCCGGTCTCGTATGGTAGAAAAAAGGTGGCAGTGTCTATTTGATAGCGGTCTACCTGGCTGCTCTACCCCCACTACCAAAATTTCCCCTCACGCAGCTGAGGGATCGCCAGACGCTGCCGCCGAGGCTTAGCAGCAAGACGTTCCTTTGTATATGATAATGGAGGAAAGACAGGCCTCACAGACCTAAAGTACTCTATTTTTAAGATCGCCAGACGCTGCCGCCGAGGCTTAGCAGCAGGACGTTCCTCTATACCTAATGATTTATTAGTAATTTAGAGATATTCTATCCGAAAACTACATTTTTTGGCAATTAGAGTTACTTGCCTGAATAATTTTCGATTCTAATATTTCTAAAAAATTTATTAATTCAATAAAATATTAAATTCCTTCAAAATTATCAAAACCCTTGAAAATTAGATGAATCTACTGAAATAAATAAACAAAATTCTGGAATCGATTAAAATTCCCTAAAATATTTCAAATTCTTTGATATCTTTCTATTAAATTACTGAAATCAATTAAACATTTTTTTGTAATCTTTTTAAATAACCTAAAATATTTAAAATCTTTTGAAATTTTTTAAAGTTCTTAAGTTCAAAGTTCTTAATTAAATAAAAGCTTTTGAAAATTCAAAAAATCCAATGAATGAAGTAGAATTAACTAAATTCAGGAGAATTCGAATGAATTAAAAAAATTCAAACGAATGCATAAAATTCACGAGAATTCCAAAGAAATTATGATAAATTAATAAGAATTCAGGATTAATTACAAATCTCTTCAAATCTTCAAACCCCTACGAAATCCTAATTTCTCGTAAATAAATTCTTTCAAATGCACTAAAGTATTACAAAATTCCGTGAAATTCTATGATGACATTTCCTGAAATTCTGGAAAATGTATTAAAATTCATTGAGAGCATTAAAATCTATTAAAATATCATAAAACCTTATAGGTCCTCTAAAATCGTTCCATATCTTCCGAAATTCTAGAAAATTCTTTAGCCAAAAATATTTCAAACGCTTAGAAATCCCTTCAAATTAATGAAATTAATCAAAAATTCCTTGAATTTTTTTCAAATTCTTTACAATATTTCAAATTAAAGATTTTGAAAGTGCCTTTAAAGTTTTAAAAATACCCTAAAATCGTACAAATCCCTTCAAATTATTGAAATCTATTAAGTATTTATTGGAATCTTTAAAAATATTCTGAAACATTTCAAAAGATTTCAAAACGTTTCAGAAGTAGCTTAATACATTAATAATAAAAATTTATCAAAAATAATAAAAATAAGTGATAAAATATTGCTTAACCCATTAGTTAATTTATTGAAAGAAAAATGACTAATGTAATCTTTGAAACTCTACGAAACTCATTTCTTTTAAATAAATTTTTTGAAATTTATCAATTCATTAAAATATTAAGATCCCTCAAAATTATTAAAACCCTTGGAAACCCCTTGAGATTAAGATGAATCTATGGAAATAAATAAACAAAATTCTGGGAATCGCTTAAAATATAAATATAATGAATTAATAATAAAAATTTAATAAAAATAATAAAAATAAGTGATAGAATAGTGAGTTAATTTATTGAAAGAAAAATGACTAATGTAATCTTTCATTTTGAAAAGTGACTAAAAAAAAGTAACTGGAGAAAAGAAGTGACTAATATTTTTTACAGTTACTTCTCACAGAAATTCATTGATTTTTGGTATTTTTTCTCTCGAAATCCCTGACACTTGGAAGGATATTATAAACTTTTTTAAATATCCGTTATGGGCTGCAAATAGGAACCAAATCTTAAAAATAGAGTACATTAGGTCTGTGAGGCCTGTCTTTTCTTCCTCATTAGATATAAAGGAACGTCCTGCTGCTAAGCCTCGGTGGCAGCGTCTGGCGATCTTAAAAATAGAGTACATTAGGTCTGTGAGGCCTGTCTTTTCTTCCTTATTAGATATAAAGGAATGTCCTGCTGATAAGCCTCGGCGGCAGCGTCTGGAGATCCCTCACCTGCGTGAGGGGATTATGGGTAGTAGGGGTAGAGCAAACAGGTAGACGGCAATCAAACGGACATCGCCCAAAATGATATGAACCGCAAAGCTTGTACGGAGATAAACGAATGGAAATTACGAAGAAAGAGTCAAGTTCTTGGGCAGTGGGTACTCAAAGGAACTCAACCAAATCGAAAGGCATTTCGTAAATATTTCATTCTTATAGTCGTATCGTATCGTTCATTAGGCAGAATAATCTTCGCTACTTTATCCATTTACAGCATTTACACCGCAAAAAATCGTGGACACGCGAGCATGTACGTCCAGAGTTTTTTTTTTGATCGAATTCCGAAATTCGAAACAATAGTTCATACGCGCCCGCGCAACGAAATACGGCTAGACATATCGTTTACGAATACCTAGTACGCTTAGCTGGTTGATACCAATAGTAATATACCTATAATATATGTTAATTATGTATTAACATATGTTTTTCTTTAAATAATACAATATCACACTGAGCCGGCTGTGTGTCCATCTTTAGCCTTCACTATTTTCACCACTCCGAGATTAAAATGTTTCCATTTCACTTCTCACAATTATTTTATTTTATTTATTTGTTGCATTGTGAGCACGTTCACTCCTTGGGGAAGGGGGCGAGCAGCGGAAGTGGAAGTTTCAGTCCTTTGAGATGTTCAGCATCCAGCTTTGGACCCGGAAGTCCGATGAAGCGAGACACAGGCGTTTTAATAACATTTGCGAGTACACGTGCATTTGCGCACCAGGTCGACGTCTTTTGTGTAGCGAGTACCGTCGTTACAAATTAAACGAATCTGAAAAGAAAATTGAGATTTAGACCTAGGTAGATTTAGGTTTCAGGGATTTTATGTTTTGTATTTTATTCCTCATTAAAAGGTACAAAGAAAACGGGTGGTAAGACTCGGCGACAGCGTCTGGCGATCCCTCAGCTGCGTGAGGGGAATTTGAGCATTGCTGTCGTTTTTCCTCAATGCCGATTGGGTAATTTGAGTAACTCAGAGAAAGGAAGGTTGCCAATTTCACATAAATAATTTTAAACAAATTTTCAAATAACTAAAAATTTTAAAATTGATTTTATACATATTGTATTCTAAAATATTTTAAGAAATATAAAAAAATATCAAATATTTCCAGGGATTTAAAGGGGATTTTTTTTAGATTTTATAGGATTTGCGAGATGATTTTTGAAAGAATTTTGAAAGACATGACAGATTTCAAAATTTTTCACGGAATTTTTACTCGATTTTTTGGGATTATTAGGGATTTCAAAGTATTTAAGGGATTAAGAAAATTCAAGGAATCTGACCAAATTAAAATTTTGTTAAGGGGTTAAGATTGTTTTATGTGGAATTTTATTATTACATTATTAGTTATAAAAATTGATTTCCTACCATGAAAAAGGGAATTTTGAACAAATTAGTTGAGTTTTCAACCAAACTGATGAATCATTAATACAAAAATTAATTCTGAACAAGAAGTGTTTTCAAAAAATATTCTCATTTCCAATAAAAACTGTTAAATTTAATCGCAAAATACAACTTAAAAAAATTATAATTCAGAAATATTTTTCAACTTATAATGAAAAAAATCTTATCCAAGATGTTGAGTTTTCAAGTCATAAAGACAAATTAAAAAAAAATTAATTTGCAACCCAAAAATATGCATTTACCAAAATTTCTAAAATTACCATATTTACTATCTACCAAAATAGTTGAATTTGCGACTAACAAAGAAGAGTTTTCAACAAAATAAGCGAATTTTGAACTGAAAAAGATCAATTGTTTAGCAAAAATGGAGAAGCTACATTTTTAGTAAACAAAAACTGATTTTAACCCAGAAGACGAATTTTCTACCAAAAAAGACAAATTTTCAACAAAAAATAAAATCGTTTAATTTCAAGTTAGAGAAATAAGTTTTTAACCAAATAAAATAGATTTTTAACGGAATGAATTTTCAACAAAAATGTCTATAAAGAAATAGACGAAAAATGAAATAGTTCAATTTGTAGATAAAAAAATTAATTTTCAATAAAAAACTAACTTTCAGTCAAATAAATGAAATTTCAGCCGAAAAGATTCATTTTCCACCAAAAAAGGATCATTTTTATCAAAATACATGAATTTTCAATCAAATATTTTAATTTTCAATGAAATATTGAACCTAATAGTTGAATTTTCAACCAAAGTTTATTTTTCTACTAATGCTACTATTTTTAATTTTTTTTCTCAATTCGTCGTGAATGCAACTATTTTCTTTACACAACTTTTAAACATATTTTCAAATCTCAAGAGGTTTCAAAATTTTTAGAATATTTTAAGAGATTCCGGAAAATTTTTAAAAATTTCAAGGGATTTTGAAAAGGCATAAATAATAGTAATAATAACAATTTTTTTAAATGAAAATAATAAATATAAACATAAAATAAACTTATATAACTTTTTATCCACAAAATGAAAATAAGAAAAATTCAAAAAATAAATATATAAAATATTAATAATATAAAATAAAAAAAAATAATAATAAATAAAAAATACATGAAAGGGTTTCCGGAAATTTTAGGGATTAGATGAAATTTTATGGGACTTCATTGGATTCTATGGAGTCTCAGAGGATTTCAAGATTTAAACATTTTTTATTGATTATTTATTGATTGGTTAAGGGATTTTAAAAAATAAGAAAGATTTCAAAATATTGTATGGTATTTCAAGAGATTTCTAGGGATTTTACAAGATTTAAGAGATTTTTAAAATGTCCACGAAATTTCATGATATTTCAAAGAAGAATGATATAAAATTATATAAAGTAAAATTATAGAAAATTTAAAAATTTTTGTTTTAATTTCGCAAGGAATTTTAAATGAATTCGTAAGATCTCAGAAGGTTAAAAAGATTTCTATCAGATTTTATGATATTTACAAAAATTAAAAGGATGTCAAGGAATTTTACAATATTTGAAGAACTGATAGGATTTTAAAAGAAATTGAAAGATTCTATAAGATTCTAAAGAATTTGTATAGATTTAAAGAGGTTCAGAAAAATTTAAGAATTTTCCAGGGATTTGAAAGGATTTCAATAGAATACAAGGATTTTTACGGAATCTTACTCAATTTTTGTGGGATTACTAGTGATTTTATAAATTCAATACAGAAAATTTCGAAGGATTCAAAAAACGTATCCAGGATATCAATAATATTTCAAGGATTTCTGAAATTTGGAAAAGATTTTATAAGGTTTCAAAACTTTTATAAAAGTTTACAAGATTCCAAGGAATTTTAAAGTATTTGTGGGTATTTTATCAGACGTAGGCGATTTTCTAGTATCTACAAGGAATTAAAATATTGAAAAAATTTCCCGATTGGAAAGATTTTTGGGTATTTTTCAAGATTCCCAGAAGTTTCGAACATTTACAAAAATTTCAAGGGATGTTACGGAGGAAATAAAATTGAATTAAATTTTAAAGACTTTTCACGGAGTTTATGGGATCTTATGGACTCTCAGAGGATTTAAAAGATTTTTTTGAATGGAATTGTAAAAGATATTAAAGATTTCAAGATGATGTACGGGATTTTAGGCGATTTTTAGGGGCTTTAAAAGATTTGAACGATTTCACAAATTTCCAAGGATTTCAAACAATTTTTTACGGACTCATTGCATTTGAAAATAAATTAAAAGATTTCAAGATTTTGTAATAGATTTCAACGGATTTTAAAACTTTTCGTATATTCTAAAATATTTTAAGAAATATAAAAAAATATCAAATATTTCAAGGGATTTAAAGGAAATTTTTCAGATTTTATAGGATTTTGCGGGATTTTCGAGATCATTTTTGAAGGAATTTTAAAAGATATGAGAGATTTCAAAATTTTTTACGAAATTTTTACACGACACGATTTCTTTCGAATTTTAAGAAAAAAATGGAATGAAAGTTTCAGGAAATTTTAGGTATTTCTAAGGATTTCGGGGATCTTAGAGATTTCGAGGAATTTCAAGGAAAGTAGCAAATTTTTAGAAATGTGTAATTATTATTATAATTATTACATTTTTTCGATTTAAAAAATGGAATGATATATGATATATAATCAATTACAAATTCTATAGTTGAAAATAAATAATATCTTATTATCTTAAAAGTTGATTTCCTCAAATTGATGTATTAAAAATGCTATTGTTATATTATTTTTGTGAATAATAATTTTCTTAAGTTTTCGTTTTTTGCACTATATAATATTTCTTTAGAATACAATAGAAAGAAAATGACGAGAATAAAAAATTAGAATCTATCAACTGACAAAAATGCATTTAAAAAAAAATCTAGTATGAGCATTTTTCAATTATGTTGACCCATTTTTTTAATATTCAATTTTTTTTTAATAAATCAAAAGATTTTTTAAAGCTAGCTTTAAAGAAAAGTTTGAACACAAAAAAACCATCAATAATGAATGAAATTAATTTTAAAAAAATGAAATAAATAACAAAAAAATAATAATAAATATAAATAATAATATAATATTTGATATAATATAATAAATAATAAATAATAATAAATAATAATAAATAATAATAAACAATAATAAATAGATAATTAATAAAATAATTTTTGTATTTAAAATCTTTTTCTCACCTTACGTCTTTTGGTTTTTCGTGGTAAACAACAAGTATTCCCACAACTACCCCAGCACTTTGCCAGTTTTACTGGACGTCGGCTTCGACATCCATTTTCACTGTAGTACTCACGGGTGTGTTCTTTTCGACATGTTGGTGCTGAAAAAATTTAATTTTTTTTTAATAAATAAATATTTTTTCAATAAATAAATATTTTTTTAATAAACTAGTAAATATTCAAAAACTACGAAATTCCTGAAAATTAAAAAAACTACATTTTTGGTAATTAAAAAAAAAGAATCTAACGATTAAATTTGGAAACACACTTTTAAATGTCCCTATTTAAAATTAAAATAAATGAAAATGAAAAAAGAGTTCATTCATTCGAAAACCTAGTTCATTCCAGTTCCAATACTTTGTCTGGTTTTTAGTTTTTCAAACATACTAAAACCTAAAACCTATTTCTGATTACTTTAATTATTTTTTAATGCTATTATTTATTTAGAAATTTGACTTTAAAATAACCCTATCTGGCTTGTACGTAAAATACCGTTAATTTTCCATATTCTGAAATAATTTCCCATTCAATCAAATAAAAATTGTTTAAACAATTCTTAGGAAGGTTGAAAAACTAAGAATTAGAACAAAGTATTGGAATTTGTTGAAAAATAGCAAAAAATGCATTTTTTTGCTCCTTTCTTTTAACAGTTGCATTAAAAAAATTCTCAAATGTTTACACAATAAATAAACACAATAAAAAATTTACTCTTCGAATTCCTGAATTAGGCTGAAGCATTCAGAAAATACATTTAATTTGTGACATTATGAGATAATACATTGTTTAAACAAAAAATAGTTGAATTTTCAACCCCCAAAGACAATTTTTATAGAAGTTTGTTGAATTTTCAATCCACCAGAACAATTTTTTTAACCGAAACGCGAATTTTTAACAAAATAGTTGAATTTCCAACTAAAATACAAAGATGAAATGTTTCAAAATTAAATTCTTGAATTTTTCGAACCAAAAAGGCGAATTCTCTGGAGAAAAATTGAATTTTTAATCCGAAAATAATAAGTTTCAACCAAAAAGTTAATTTTCAACTAAAAAATTCATTTTAACAAGATAGTTGTGCTTTCAACTAAGATCAAGAGAGAAACAAATTTTCTAATTAAATTATTGAATTTTTCGAACCATAAAGGCGAATTCTCTAGAGAACAATTGAATTCTCATCCTGAAAATTATAATTTTCAACCAAAAAGTTAATTTTCAACTAAAAAATTAATTTAAATCAAATAATGGAACTTTCTACAAAAAGAAAAGAATTTTCAACCCGAAAAGACGAATTTTATACAAAACAGTTGAATTTTCTACAAAAAAGTCCATTTTCAACCAAATAGTTGAATTTTTAATCCAAAAGAACAATTTTTTAATGCAAAATGTTCAACAAAATAGTTGAATTATATATAAATATTATATAATAGTGAACTAAAATTTAAAAAAATTAAATTATTGAATTTTTCAAAACAAAAGGACGAAATCTCTTTAAAAAATTGATTCTTTGATCCGAAAATAATTATTTTTAACCCAAAAACTTCAACGAAACAGTTGATTTTATTACGAAGCCATAATTTTAAGCCATAATTTTAAGCCATAATAACAAATTTCAAGAAAGGTTCAATTTTTAGCAAAACAGTGAAATTTTCAACAAATTAATTTAGTTTTTAATGATATAGTTTAAGTTTTAACAAAGTAATTGAATTTTGAACAAAATAATTAAATTATCATACAAATAATTAAAATTTAGACAATAGAGTTGAATTTTGAACCCAAAGGTTAATTTTCAAACAAATAGTTGAACTTCCTACAAAGAGAATAGAATTTTTAAATAAAAAAGACGAATTTTTAACAAAACAGTTGAATTCTCAACCGAAAAATGTGAATTTCCAACAAAAAGTATATTTTCAAAAAAAAAGTAGTTCAGTTTGCAACCAAAAAGTTGAATTTTCAATCAAGAAGACTGATTAATTAATTAATTTAATAATAATAATTAAGGCATTAAATTCATGGCAATTCTATAAAACCCTTCCTGGACAAAAATGTTTTTTTTTCTCCATATTATAATTTTGATTTAAAAATAAAAATAGACAAGAGAAAAAAAAGAAGGAGATTTGGAAATTGTTTTCTTCTTCTTTCCTCTCTTTCATATTTTTTTTAATTTCAATGAAGAATTGTTGAATTTTCAATCCATAGGACAATTTTTTAAAACAAAAACGCGAATTTTTAACCAAATAGTTGAATTTTCAACTAAAATCGAAATATAAAATCTTTTAAAATTAAATTCTTGAATTGTTCAAACCAAAAAGGCAAATTCTCTAGGGAACAATTGACTTTTCAACCCGAAAATAAAAAGCTTCAACCAAAAAGTTAATTTTCAACCAAAAAATTAATTTTCAACGAAATAGGTGAATTTTCAATTTATTTATTAAGGTATTCTCCAATTTTAATCGTTCGATTGTTTTCTGTTTATTTAATAGAAATTTCGTATTCTTTTTTTTTCAATTTTGATAATTTTACTTTGAAAAATAAGGTTTTACCTTTTTCACAATATCGACCCTGCCATCCAAGCTGACATCGACACGTGTAGCTGTTTCCATATGCCGATGGCACGCACTGCGAACCTTTTCTACACTCGTGTCCGAGACATGCATCAGTAGCCACTGGACTTATGATGCTGTAATCTGAAACAATGAAATAAAAAAGAATTTAACTCAATATACTCACTAGTGTGGTTAAAAAGAAACAGTTTCCACCTCTTCCCAACTTCCCCTTATCTAGCTGAGGGATCGCCAGACGCTGTCGCCGAGCCTTACCAGGAGGTAGGGGCGGCCTTTACTAATGAGGAATTAAATAAGAAACATAAACATTTTTTAATTTTGAACTATCATAGATAAATCGATTGCTCTGAAAAGCAATTATCGCCAGTTGGCGCAGATTTTAGTTTATGTTAATACATTGTATCTAAAAATTTCGAAACTTGGACCTTTCAGAGCTCAAACTCAAATGATAACGAATAAAATATTCCTGAATAACTAATTGCAAAATTGCAAAATATTCATGTTTCGTATATTATTCCTCATTTGTACAAAGAACCCCCTGCTGGTAAGAATCGGCGACAGCGTCTGGCGATCCCTCAGCTGCATGGGGGCAATCTGGGTAGAGGGAGTAAGTAAGCAGGTAAATGGCGATCAAATCACATTCTAGATCATATCCGGAAATGTTTCTTCTGGTTCAGAAAGTTTCAAAAGTCGAAGGTTGCCTGAGGCGCCCCTAAATTTATAACTAAACTCGATAGTGACAAATATTTGTGGGTTCTTGGATAAACAGAGTTCAATTTAGAGTTGACTTACCAGAGTCTTCGTGTAGAACATGCTCCTGCGGCACAGAGTCCTCTTTGATGTCGCTATTTATCGCCTCGACTTCAATGATGTCCTTGCTTGCCTCATCGGCTTCTTCCTCGCCTGCAGCACATCCGGGTGCAACGCCGTGCATCTTCGCTGCGTTGCTGAAGTCGACCAACTTGTGGTTGATCCACATCTCCGAGATGCAACCTGTTGCGGTACACAAGTTTGACTTAGTACTTTAGATCTACCAAGAGCCAGTAACATCATATAAACGCAAATCAAGAGTTGAAGAAACATACACTCCAAGTCCCATATAATAACAGTTTCGGAGGTTGCCTCGAACTGGCCTTGTTACTAAATCGGTACCCTCGAAACGTAAACAGTCAGGGCCACCTGAACCGGTTCCAATTGGAATGCATAATATTGCGCAATATACTCAACTGAGTAATTGCGCACTGCGGCCCTTCCGAGACCAGCAGTTCTAGGAATTGAAAAATCGGACCGGCTTCTATGGGACCTGGAGTGTATCAAAATACGGTGGCCAATATTTCAGAGTGGCTACAAAATCCCAATTTCAAAATTCCTGGACTTTCTCTGACTTTTTCTTAACTATTTGTCATTTACCGTGACGTTTCTAATTTTTTTTAGGTGTCAAAAAGACCTTACACCTACGCGATCAATAATGTTAATTTTTCTCAAAAATATTAAACTTTGAACAAAAAATTGAAGAATTAAATTTGAAATTAAAAAATTAATTTGCTGCTACAAAAAAAAAATTTCAAAAAATAGTTGAATTTTCAAACAAAACAATGAACCTTCGATCCATAAAAATAAATTCTCAACAAAAAGTGTAATATTTGTTATTTCCACACAAAATTTTGTTTTCAACTATATACAGACGAATTAAACCAAAAATTACGAATTTTCAACAAATTTTTCGAATTCTCAAACAAAACAGACTAATTTTCAAACCAGAAAAAGCAACTTTCAAAAGAAATGTTAAATTTGTAATCAAAAAATACTTTTCTGTCAATAATAAAAAAATGCATCCAAATTGTTGAATTTTCGAGCCAAAAATACAAATTTCCTGCTAATTAGATGAGCTTTCGACACAAAAATATGAATTTTTAACAAAAAACTAGAATTTTCAAACCAAAAATATAAATTTTTTGAACAATTAATTTAATTTTCTACCAAAGAAATTAATTTTTAATAAGCTGATGAATATTCAGAAAAAAATTTTATTTCCAACAAAATTATTGAATTTTTAGCTCAAGCAGATAAATTTTAAAACAAAAATAGAATACTTAAATTTTCAGTTAGAAAAATAAATTTTCAACAAAGAAAAAAGCAATTTTCTGCAAAATGGGTCCATTTTAAACCAAAAAATATAATTTTTGTCCAAAAAAGATAAAGTTTTCAACTAGCGAGACTACCTCTCTACCAAAAAAGACAATAATTTTCAACAAAATAATTTAATTTTCACCTGAAACATAAACTTTTTCAACTTAAGACAAAATAGTTCAATTTTAGTTGCAAAAAATCATTTTCTACCAAATAAAATAAAATTTTCATCCAAAACAGATGAATTTTCAACCAAAAAAATTGAGTTTCTACCAAAGAATATCAAATAAAAAAAAATAGAATAGTAAAATTTTCAATAAAAAAATTCATTTTGAAAAAACTAATTTGCAACCAAGAAGATAAATTTTCAACTAAAAAGATTAATTTTTTATCAATAAAGATTAATTGCTAACAAAAATATTGTGATTTCAATCAAAAAAATATTCAAATTAAACGAAAATACTTGAACTGCAATCCAAAAGGACGATTTTTTGAAGAAAATAGTTGAATTTTCAACCAAAAAGGGTCAGTTTTTAATAAAGTTGTTGAATTTTCAACACGAAAATATAAATTTCCATTAAAAATTATTATTCAACCAAATAGTTTTATTTAAAACCAAATAGTTAAATTTAATCTAAATAGTTGAATTTGCTAAAAAAATCACTCTTTATTAAAACTGTTGAATTTTCAAGAAAAAAATTTTATTTTCAACCAAATAGTTGAATTTTCAACGAAAAAAGATGAATTCCTAACAAAAAATATAATAATGTATATTCCAACCAAAAAAAATTTTAATTTTATTCAAAAAATAGTTGAATTCAACAAAAATAGTTGAATTTTAGGTCCAATAGATGATTTTTTAACAAAATAGTTGAATTTTTAACAAAAAACGGTCAGCTTTTGATAAAATTGTTGAATTATCAACAAGAAAATATAAATTGTCATAAAAAAAAAACAATTTTCAACTAAATAGTTCAATTTATAACTAAGTAGTTCCATTTAATCACTTTTCAACAAAACTGTTGAATATTCAAACAAAAAATTTTATTTCCAACCAAATAATTGAATTTTCAACCAAAAAATATGAATTCCTAACGAAAAATATAATAGTGTATATTTCAACCAAAAAATATTTCAATTTTATTCAAAAAATAGTTAATTTCAACCAAACTAGTTGAATTTTTGGTCCAATAGATGAATTTGTTAACAAAATAGTTGAATTTTCAACAAAAAACGGTCAGCTTTTGATAAAATTTTTGAATTTTCAACAAGAAAATATGAATTGTCATAAAAAAAAACAATTTTCAACTAAATAGTTCAATTTAATACAATTAGTTGAATGTGCTAAAAAAAAGATCACTTTTCAACAAAACTGTTTAATTTTCAATCAAAAAATTTTATTTCCAACAAAATAGTTGATTTTTTAATCAAAAAAGATTGTAATTTCAATCAAAACAATAGTTAAATTCAACGAAAATAGTTGAATTTCAATCCAAGAGGACGATTTTTTAAAGAAAATAGTTAAATTTTCAACCAACAATTGTCAGCTTTTAATAAAATCGTTGAATTTTCAACAAGAAAATATGAAGTTTCATCAAAAAAATTAATCTTCAACTAAATAGTTCCATTTTCAATCAAATAGTTAAATTTACTCCCAATATGGAATTTGTTAAAAAGATCACTTTTTAACAAACCCGTTGAATTTCAAACCAGAAAATTTTATTTTCATCCAAACAGTTGAATCAAGCCCAAATAGTTGAATTTTTTAAAATAAAATATCACTTTTTAACAAAACTGTTGAATTTTCAACCAAAAAATTTTATTGTCAAACAAATAGTTCCATTTTCTACCAAAATAGTTGAATTCTCAACATAGAAAACCCGCTATCCGCGGCCGAAATGTCTTATATATTATTAACTCATAAAATCTACAAAAGTAAAAAATAATTGTAATAACAGTTTCGGGGATTGCCTCGCACTGGCCTTGTTACTAAATCGATACACTCGAAACATAAGCAGTCAGGGGCCACCTGAACCGGTTCCAATTGGAATGCATAATATTGCGCAATATACTCGACTGAGTAATTGCGCAGTAATTGCGAATTTGGATCAATTTGATTAAATCCTGAACCGTCTAAGCTAGAGCTAAGCCTAAAAAAAATTGAAACCCAAAAATTCTATACTCATTCGATGATATTTGAGTCAATTAAAAAATGATCTCACATCAAACTAAAATAAGATGCTAACCTTGGAAGCTGGTGATGTTCCTTAAATGGAATTCTGTAAAGGCCACACTCGCAACTTCGGAGACGAGACCTCCAATGTACATAGGTGTGGTGAGCTTCAGATATTCCTTGGGGCCTTCGTTGATGATGCTCCTCGCCGGACCTTTATCTACCCTCATCGTGAAGTTTTTCTTTATCGCGATGAGCTCGGCCATGTGCGGCTTTCCATCAGACACCATTTCGTAACTGTACATGGTCGACGTAGGGTAATTTCCGACGTCGTAGGACACTCGCACCCTTCCGTTGAACAGCTCAACTGCTATGTGTTCTCCATTTTGTCCATCGTAAAGGAGAACCCCGTTTTCTTGGGTGGTAGTGAAGATGATGGTCACGTTTGCTTCGGGTCGGGTTCGAAGCGGCTCAAGCTCGACCAGCGAGCTGTTATCCACAAAGCTCAGACTTGTCAGGTACTCACACCGTTTACCTAGAATATTCAATGACATATTTCATCAGTCATCATATTTTATCAGTCAGCTGATAGGTTTCAATTTTTTAAGATGGAAGGTATGATTGGCAGACTTACCGGTATAGCCGGGGTGGCACTGGCAGAGATAATCCGCTGCAGAGGAAGAGGGTTGGAAACAAGCGCCATGCTGACAGTCGTGATGGGCACACGGACTGGTCTGAGGATACAGCATGGCAGTTGATGGCGCAACCTCACAGTACCTCCCCGTATAATCCGGCGCGCACTTACACTCGTAGCTATTTATGCCATCGATGCATGTAGCACCGTTCTGAAAATAGAGCAAATTGTTTAAAAATTTTGTTCAGCCTATTCCATGACGGACAGTGTCCACTTGATCATCGTCTACCTGTTTGTTCTGCCCCTACTACCAAAGAACCAACATATTGGGACAAGGATGAAAAGAGAAAATGGACAGTATGTGAATGGGTCCCAGCTGAAAATTCCTGTAGAGGAACCTCGGGGGATCCTGGTCATGTTTCTGGATGCGAAGCTGTACAGGTAACCTTGCCGGTTCCGGTATAGGAGTTGAGGACAGATGATTCTGCAGAAGAACCTGTTTGCAAGCTAATTTTTCAATGATCCTCTACAGGTTCCTTTGCAGAGTGATCTGGAAGGCGGGTTCATGTACAGGAACTTGTTCAGGATCCTATACGTGAACCTGCATAGGAACTAATCCGCGAGGGTACTCTAGCGGCTTAGCTCTCTCGATAGTAAGTTCAATCTTCAAGGGAATGAAAGGAAAGCAACTTTATAGATGTAAGCGACATGAGTTTTCGTGACGGCATTCTGTAAAGGACACCATACCTAAAAAAGAACCTACACAGGAACCTATACTCGATCATTCAAAGGTTCCTTTGTCGGTGCATGTTCCATTGCAGGATCATGTACAGTTTCCTTCGCCAAATTCCAGCACTGGAACCATCAAGATTACCTGTGCAGAATCGTCTCCAGGAACATGTCCAGGATCCTTCGAGGTTTCAGTTCAGGAATCATCAGCTAGGGTAGAGGAGACGTGAAGATGGCAAGAGTATGTTGAGAAAATGTTAGGGAAGGACCGGGAGAAGAATGGAAGAAGCTATGTAGAAAAATGGAAGAAGCTATGTAGAAAAATGGAAGAAGCTATGTAGAAAAATGGAAGAAGCTA
>CAKNXH010081466.1:0-25340 GCA_932178445.1 Andricus quercusramuli
GAACTTTCGTGCTATTGTCCAACTCTATGGAACCATAAAAGCAACATACTGAATGAAGCAAACACCTCCGAGAGATCCCTCGTCAATGGTATGGCTCATCTGTAAAATCGAAATTATTGACTTACAAAGAGTTTGACAACTTTTTTTATATAAAAAAAAACAATAAAGAACTCTTGTGCTATTATTCAACTGTATCAAATTCATGAAGAAACATCTTGAATAAAGCAACTACCTCCGAGAGAACCCTAATCAATGGTATGGCTGATCCCCAAAAACGAAATTATTGACACAGAAAGAGTTGCACAACTTTTTTATTTTTCAGTTAAAATAAATAGTACCTCATCCCTACTGAACCATTAAAGAAACGTTCTAAATGAAGCAACCACCTCCGAGAGAACTTTAGTCATTGGTATGGCTCATTTTCAAAATCAAAATTATTGACACACTCTATCAAACCATAAGAGCAACATCCTGACTAAAGTATCCATTTTCGAGAGAATCCTAGTCAATTTTCCTGGAGAGAATCCTAGTCAAAATTTTACAAAAACGAAATTATTGATACACAAAGAGTTGCACAACTTTTTTATTTTTCCGTTAAAACAAATAGTACCTTATCTCTATTGAACATTAAAGAAACATCCTAAATGAAGCAACCACCTCCGATTGAATCCTAGTCAGTGGTATGGCTCATCTGCAAAAACGAAATTATTGACACACAAAGAGTTTCACAACTTTTTTCATTTACAAAAAAAAAAAAAAAAAACAATGAAGGACTTCCGTGCTATTATCTAACTCTATCAAACCATAAAAGGAACATCGATAATGAAGCGACCATTTCCAAGAGAATCCTCGTCAATGGTATGACTCATCCGTGAAATTGAAATTATTGACACACGAAGAGTTTAACAACTTTTATATTTTTCAGTTTAAAAAAATACCTTTGAGCTAAGCTTGATTCTCCTTAAAATAGGATCAGAAACCTAAAGAAATATACATTATTGCAAAAGTAATTAAAGCCTAAAGAAATATTGAAGATATTTATTGTTCCAAAATCATCGTACAACGATGAGCAATACAGAAACCAAACTTTTAAATGGAAATCATAATCAAAACTTAATAATATTATATCCCTGAAATAAACATTGACACATTCGCATTCTTATAGTCCAATTAAGGCAGAAATATGTTTTTTTGCAGCAATGATCCATCAGTGACCAGGACAAACTGCGGGTATTGAAGGATTGTTGCATCCTTGAACATTTGTTATTGTGATTTCTGCAATAATTATTTATATTTATTATTTTACACGGCTTAAACGCATGTCAGGGTACCATCGTATACCTGACGGTCTCTTAAACAATTTTATAGACAAAACTGAAAAATATGTTTTAACTATCTCAATGATAATGATTTATAAATCTTCAAATCCATTAGCTCATACAGGCACATACAAAAAAATGATTGACTTCTTGTTTATTTGGTAGCCAAAAATTTCATGAAACAGCCTTCTTATAAATATCGGAAATTTCTTGCCTAAAAATTGCTATTATTTTCTTTTGCAAATTATACAAAATCAATGGAAATATTTTCCGTATAACTTACTTCTTCTTGTACAGAGTTCGAAACAAATCTTTTCGCTTTTATCGCTGTATGTGCAACTAACGAAAGTATCGGATAGGAATTCCTTCCGAACCATTCCGAAATCATCCGAATCATCCGGTTCAATCCGAACTTTCAATCCGAATGAATCCGAACCAAATTTCCAATCCGAATGAATCTGAAATCGGATTGAACTAAAACGATTTTCAATCCGAATGAATCCGATTCAATCCGAACTCGGATTTAAAAAAAATGGTTTTTCCAATGGTATTGTTGTTTTAGGTAAATTATTTTTGCTCTTTTCCCAATACTTGAAAAAAAAATAATTCAAAGAAAAAAAGCGATTCTGCACAAGAGGCAGAAATCAATATTAAACTGTTTGAATAACTTTTTTCTTAACTTTAATTAATTATTACCTCACTAATTGAAGAAAGGTAAAAATTGCCGAAAAACCGCAACTATCATGCATTGATATAGATAAAGGTAGTCATAAAAAATAACTATTTGTTTAAACAATTATTTTTGCTGAATCTAATTAATTATTAAGTCACGCCTAATGAAAAATAGACAAACAGTTGAAAACTTCAGAAAAAACCGCAACCTTCTACCAATTAAGAAAAGAGAATATTATTAACAATGATAATAAATTGTCTAAAAAATTATTTTGTTAACTTAAATTCATTATTACTTCACTCCAAATGAAAATTGGACAAAAAGCCAGAAATTTATTTTTAAAAACCACAACTTTCTAGCATTATTCAAAGAGAATATTATTAACATTAATAATGAATTGCTTAAACAATCACTCTTGTCAACAATTATGAACTATCTTCCAGATTATTTTCCAAACATTTTTTAAATCTTTTAATACCTTTTTAAAAACATTTGTAAACTTAATTTTTCAAAATAGAAAATTATTTTAAATTTTCCTAGGAATCGTAAAGAATTGTACTCTCAAAACCTTTCAATATTTTTAAAACGAAGCTCGCCTCCCGCTCGCCTCCTAGCAGAACTCTGGAGGTGGTTTTCTGCAGTTTTCCTCTCCCCGGGCCAAACGTCTAGGCAAATGCGTGTTTAAATTTTTACTGAATGGTATGAAAGTCGTATCTGTGTCTAGAAAATTCAACAGTTTTATAAAAAATTGAACAACATTTTGTTACTAATTAACTTTCTGAATTCAAAATTCATATTTTAGGGTTAAAATTCGACTGTTTGTAAAATATTTCTCTATTTGGCTTGATAAGTCAACAATTGTGTAAAATTTTTTTTCTTCCTTGGCTGAAAAATCTTTCTCTGTTGAAAATTTTACTCTTTTGTTATGTAATCATCTTCTTGGCATGAAAATTCAACAATTTTGTTTCTTTTTTTTATGAAAATTTAACTGTTCACCTGAAAATTTGTATTTTTTGACAAAATTAAAAAAATTTCAATTTTTCTTCTTTATTGTTGAGAAAAAATCTTTATGGTTGAAAATTCAACTTTTTTGATGAAAAATTGTGTTTTTGGTTTGAAGATTTATCTTTATGGATTAAAATTTTTTTGTTTTCTTCATTAAAAATTCATATTTTAGAGTTAAAAATCTAGCTATTTCGTAAACAATTCCTCTATTTGGCATAAAAACTCAAAAATTAAAAAAAAAAATTTTTCATGACCGAAAAATCTTTCTTGGTTAAAAATTTAACTCTTTTGATGAAAATTTGTATTTTTGGTTTCAACCATCTTTATGCATTGAAAATATTTTTTTCCTTGATAAAAATTTATATTTTAGAGTTGAAAATTTAACTATTTTCTGGAAAATTGACCTATTTGGCCTAAAAATTCAACAATTTTGTTTAATTTCTTTCTGGTTGAAAATCTAACACTTTACTGAAAATTCATCTTTCTTGCAAAATTTAAAAAATTTTTATGTTTGAAAATTCAACTCTTTTGTTGAAAATTTGTATTTTTGGTTTGCAGATTCATCTTTATGGATTAAAAATATTTTTTTTAATTCAAATTTTCGAGTTGAAAATTTAACTATTTTGTAAAAAATTTCTCTATTTGGCATTAAAATTCAACAATTTTGTTCAATTTTCTTCCTTGGTTGAAATTTCAACTCCTTAGTTGAAAATACGACTTTTCAGTGAAATTTGAAAATTTTGTTCAATTTTTATTCTTTATTTATTGAAAAATCTTTATAGTTGAAAATTTGTCTTTTTGGCTCAAAAATTTAACAATTTTGCTCATTTTTTTCCCTCCTTGACTGAAAAATTGTTCTTGGTTGAAAATTCAACTCTTTTGTTGAAAATTCGTCTTTACGACAATATAAAAAAACTTTGTTCAATTTTTTTCTGCTTCGACTGAAAAATCTTTTTTGACTGAAGATTCAATCCTTATGTTGAAAATTCCTCTTTTTAGTTTGAACATTGAATTTTGTGTATTAAAAATTCAACTATTTTATAGAAATTAAACTATTTTTTTGAAAATTAAATTTTTTCTTGCAAAAAATTCGTCTCTTATGGTAAATTTTAATCTCATTTGAAAAATGAAAAAAAAAAACTGTTAGGTCGGTAAGACAGGAAATAACTAGCTCTTAATTTTATTTTATTTAAAAATTGTTTCAAATGAATAATTAGCTTAATAAATCAATATTATAAGATTAAAAATAAACTAAATAAATTATTTCCAATGATTGAAAATGAAAATGATAAAAAAAATAGGTTAGCTACTAGTTACCAATTGAGAGGGTAATTTACCGACGATTCCAATCGTCGATAAGGTAGGGAATTTTAAAACGAAAAATTGGTCTATTTCAGCGAATATTCATTCTTTTAGTTATTTAAAAGGCAAACGTTCATTTTCTTGTTATTCACCACTTTCCAAATTCATAGTAAAGAATGTTTTTAATTGTGGAGAAAAATCCGGAGAAACCAAATACTTGGAGAAACGGACTGGCTCATATGGTAAGTAATTATCAGATGCTCTCAATTTCGATTGATTTGAAAATTTGCTTTGAACAAATAACTAATGCAACAAATCAATAAAATGAAAACAAAAATGAATTTCATAAAGTATTTTAAATTATTGTAAATGAAAATGATAAAAATATTGATGTTTTCTAGTTATCAATCGAGAGGGTAATTTACCGACGATTTCTTTCGTCGATAAATCGTTGAGGGCTACAGATAAGGTAGGCGATTTTCAACGTAGTTCCATTTTTTGCCACTTAAGGTCGCATTTGCCGGACTGATTTGAATTCATATAATATTTTGTTTGAATTCTGCAAATTTCTGTAGATTAAAAAGAAATAAAAAACATAAAGAAAAATCAATTTATTATCCCTAATGTATAAAAAACAAAATTATGTATAAATCTGAGCAAATATACTTTTTAAAACGTTTTTTGAAATCTAGTGTTGATCACTCTTTCTCACAAGTGGTGTTATATAGATCTCAGTTTATATAAAAGGAAATTTTCTTTCATTTCCAAACATCAGGAAATGAGGAGAACATTTTCCATGATTAACCATGAGTGACCATATTTATTATGGGACGTAATTCTGATCCTAGTAATATATTTTTTAGCCTAAAAATCAAATAAATATCAAAATTTTAAAAAACTTTTTGTAAATGTTCGATTTTTGGTTTGAGAGTTCAGATCTTAACTCAGAGATGGCGCAGAATTTCAAACTCAGTTAAGGTTGGCTTTTCGTCTCTTATTATCACCGAAAGTGTCAAAAGTCAAAACATTGAGGCTGATATCAGCAATTTTGCTTCTTTTTGTATTCAAATTTGGCATTGTGCAGTTGTGGTAATTGTTTAAACATTTTTCAAACATGAGAAAGCTGTAAAATTTCATTGAAGTCGAAGGAATCGAGAGAAATATGAACATAATGAAGTCCTTTCGGGAAACTCTTTTGAATGCAAAAAATGTTTTAATTCTGACTGGAAGTGGTATTTCTGCGGAATCTGGAATTCCAACTTTTCGGGGAGCTGGTGGTTTTTGGAGAAAATATAAGGCCCAAAGTCTTGCTACTCCAGAAGCTTTTGCATCTAATCCATCCTTGGTTTGGGAATTTTATGAATATCGACGAACTGTTGCAGCTCAGGCGAAACCCAACAAGGTATTTTTTCGTATATTTACAAATATATTTAATATATTTCAAGCATTTTAAGGATTGTCGACCCTTTGACCCCTCGACATAACCTCAAACTGAAGGATAATTGGATTCTGCCACATTATTCCCACTGACAATTTTTTTTTAACGATGCCTCTATTTTGCTTTCATGTCTTTTGTTTAAAAATTAATTTCTTTGATTTACAATATAAATATTTTTCTGAAAATTCCTCCTTTTTTTTTGGTCAAAAATTAATTTTTTAACTCTAAATATTTTTCATTGAAAATTGATATTTTTAGTTAAAATGCATTTTGTTGCCAATTTGTCTTTCTTGACATAAGATTCATTTTTTAGTTTGAAAATTCATCTTTGTGGTCGAAAATTAAAATATTTGGTCCAAAATGCATTTTTTTTTTTAAAGATCGACCTCATAAATAAAAATTCATACAATTTTCCGAAAATTCGTCTTTTTTTGGTAGAAAATTAGTTGTGTTTTTTTTTTTAGAAAATTAATCTTTAGGAATGAAAAATCATCTTTTTCGTCGAAAATTGAACTATTTTGTTCAAAATTAATTTTTTTAAATTGAAAAACTATTCCATTTTTCGTTGAAAATTGATCTTTTCAGTTGAAAATTCATGCGCAGTTGGTCTTTCTTGACATAAAATTAATTTTCTATGTTGACAATTCATCTTTTTGGTCAAAAATTAAAATATTTGGTTCAATATTTATTTTTATTTTCTTGAAGATCGACCTTATAGTTGAAAATTCATACCATTTTTAAAAATTCGTCTTCTTCATAGAAAATTAGTTGGTTTTTTTTAGAAAATTAATCTTTAGGAATGAAAAATTATCTTTTTTGTCGAAAATTCAACTATTTTGTTCAAAATTAATTTTTTTAAATTAAAAATTCATCATTATATTCAGAAATTCATGTATTTTGTTGAAAATTCATCCTTTCTTTTGTTAAAAATTAATTTTTCAACTGAAAAAAACGATTTCATTTTTCGTTGAGAATTTATCTTTTTTAGTTGAAAATTCAAGCATTTTTCTGAAAATTCCTCCTTTTTTTGGTTAAAAATTAATTTTTTAACTGTAAATATTTTTCGTTGACAATTGATTTTTTTAGTTGAAAATTCAAGTATTTTGTTGCCAATTTATCTTTCTTGACATAAGATTAATTTTCTATGTTAAAAATTTATCTTTTTGGTCGAAAATGAAAATATTTGGTCCAAAATGCATTTTTTTTAAGATCGACCTCATAAATAAAAATTCAAACAATTTTCCGAAAACTCGTCTTTTTTTGGTAGAAAATTAATTGGGTTTTTTTAGAAAAATAATTTTCAGGAATGAAAAATTATATGTTTCGTCGAAAATTCAACTATTTTGTTCAAAATTAATTTAAAAAATTTTTAAATTCATCATTATATTTGAAAATTAATGTATTTTGTTGAGAATTCATCCTTTCTTTTGTTAAAAATTAAATTTTCAACTGAAAACATAACGATTACATTTTTCGTCATAAATTTATATTTATTAATTGAAAATTCAAGCATTTTGTTGAAAATTCGTCTTTCTTATCATAAAATTAATTTTCTTTGTTGAAAATTCATCTTTTTGGTCGCAAATTAAAATATTTGGTCCAAAATGCATTTTTTTTTAAGATCGACTTCATAAATAAAAATTCAAACAATTTTCCGAAAACTCGTCTGCTTTGGGTAAAAAATTCGTTGCGTTTTTTTATAAAATTAATCTTTAGGAATGAAAAATTATATTTTTCGTCGAAAATTCAACTATTTTGTTCGAAATTAATTTTGTTAAATTGAAAATTCATCATTATATTCAAAAATTCATGTATTTTGTTGAGAATTCATCCTTTCTTTTGTTAAAAATTAATTTTTCTACGGAAAACATAAAGATTCCATTTTTCGTGATAAATTTATCTTTTTGAATTGAAAATTCAAGCATTTTGTTGAAAATTCGTTTTTCTTGGCATAAAATTAATTTTCTTCGTTGAAAATTCATATTTTAATTCGAAAATCCAGATATTTGGTTCGTTTTTTTTTTGTTTCTAGAAAATTAATCTTATTTGTTAAAAAATCAACTACTTTTTTTTGATAAAAATTAAATTTTTTAATTGAAAATTCATTATAGTTAAAAATTCATGTACTTTGTGCAAAATCCATCCTTTCTTTTGTTAAAAATTGATTTTTCGACCGAAAATATAACGATTTCATTTTTCGTTGAAAATTTATCTTATTTAGTTGAAAATTCGTCTTCCTTGGCATAAAATTAATTTTTTTCCTTGAGAATTCATCTTTTGGATCGAAAATCCAAATATTTGGTTCGTTTTTTTTTTTGTAGAAAATTAATCTTATTTCTTAAATATTCAACTAATATTCAACTAACTGGAGGATAATTGGATACACTATTCGCACTGACAATTTTTTTTAACGATGCCTCTATTTTGCTTTCATGTCTTTTGTTTAAAAATTAATTGATTTCGCTCACAATATGAATATTTTTCTGAAAATTCTTTCTTTTTTTTTGTTAAAGTTAATTTTTTAACTGTAAATATTTTTCGTTGAAAATTGATATTTTTAGTTAAAATGCATTTTTTTGCCAATTTGTCTTTCTTGACATAAGATTAATTTTCTATGTTGAAAATTCATCTTTTTGGTCGAAAATTAAAATATTTGGTCCAAAATGCATTTTTTTCTAAGATCGACCTCATAAATAAAAATTCAAACAATTTCCCGAAAATTCGTCTTTTTTTGGTAGAAAATTTGTTGTGTTTTTTTAGAAAATGTTGAATAATGGATCAACTAATTATTTTGTCGAAGTTTTTAATACTTACTTTAATTCGAGCTCAAATTAGATCCAAATTAGAGCAGAAAAGATTGACTTTAATTTGTTATGTATTTAAATTCGTTAAGTTACAAGTATATACTTACATACGCTTAAGTTACAATTTTTTAAAGGGTAAATATATTTTTGAGATAAAAAATCCTTTCAAATTTTCCCAGAAATCTTGAGAAATTTTTATATTATCTTGAAACCTATTAAAATCCTGAGAAAGCTTCAAAAGCTTATTTTTAAATCTTAAAAAATCTACATATAGTTTTAACATTAAATTTTTACCAAAAGAGATGACTTTCCAACGGCATAGTTTGATTTTAAAACAAAGCGATAAATTTTCAACTAAACTGGTGCATTTTCAACAGCAACAAAAATGAATTGCGAAAAAGGTAATAGTTGATATTTCGAGATATTTCAATCAAAAAGTTGCCTTTCAAACCCTCCAGATTTTTTCCAGACCTTTAGAAATCTTTAAAAATATTCTTTTAAAATTGATTTTTCAATATAAAAAATCATTTAAAATTTTCCCAGGAATCTTTAGCCATTTTTTAATTATATATACTGGAAATTTAACTATTCGATTTTGGATTGAAAATCTATCTTTTTTAGTTTGAAATTCAACTATTTCGTTGAAAATTTATGTATTTTCTTTGAAGAATCGTATTTTGTATAAAAAATTATTCATCTTGGTTTAAAATTTGATTACTTGGTAGAAAATGTTTGTATTTTGTTAGCAAATTTATCTTTTTTTTTGTAGAAAATACATTTTTGTGGTTAAAAATGCAATTGTATGGTTGAAAATTAATCTCTTTTTGTTGAGGATTGAAGTATTTTGTTCAGAATTCATATTTTTTGGTTATAATCAACTGTTTTTTATTTAGAATTAAGATCGTTTTTGGTTTAAATATCAACGATTGCATTTATGGTGAAAATTATATCTAGTATTTTCAGGTTGAAAATGCAACTTGTTTTTAGAGAATTCGTCTTTTTTGCTTGAGAATTGAACAATTTGATAAAATATTCAACTGTTTTGTCGAAAATTAATGTAATTTTGTTGAGAATTAATCTTTTTGATTGAAATTTGAAGTATTTGGTATTTATATTGCTGTATAGAAAATTCAACTACATATTTAGTTTGAAGCTTTCAGAAACGAAAAAAATATAAAATTAAAATTAATCAAATGAAATCTGGACTAACATCACATCCATTGTTCAAAATATGTAGTTAAAAATTGATCTAATTTCTTGAAAATTCTTATTTTCTGGTAGAAAATTTATTTATTTTGTTGAAAATTCGTTTTTCTGGTGAAAAATTCAACAATTTTGTTGAAAATTCCTGTATTTTCTTAAAACATCGTCTTTGTTTATAGAAAATTAATCCTTTTCGTTGAAAATTGAATTATTTGGTAGAAAATATTTGTACTCCGTCTCTTTTTGGTTATATTTAACTGTTTTTATTTAAAATTAAAATATATATTGGTTTAAATATCAACTATTACATTTTTTGGCGGAGATTAATATTTTCAGCAAGAAAATTCAACTCTTGCAGAGAATTCGTCTGTTTTACTTAGAAAATCCAATAATTTGTTACAAAATTCAACTGTTTTTTGAAAAAATTAATAATATAATTTGTTGGGAATGCATTCTTTTGAAGGAAAATTTAATTATTTGGTTGAAAATTTAGCTGCTTTGGTCAAATCTATTCTTTCTGGCTTGAAAATTCAACATTTTGGATGAATTTTCGACGAAAAAAATTAATTTTTAACTATGAAGATTAATCTTCTACCAAAAGTGACAAGTTTTCAACAAACTTAATGAATTTTCAACTAAAAAAGACAAATTTTCAACCAAAAATGAAATAGTTATCTTTATTGTTTGAAAAATTAAATTTTACCAAGAGAAAGACAATTTTTTAACAATATAGTTGAATTCTTAATCACAGAAATTACTTTTCAACAAAATACATGAATTTCCAACTATATTAATACATCTTTATGAGAGGAAATTGATTTTGAACAAAATTTTCGACAAACAAGATGAATTTTCAACGAAGAAGATTAATTTTCTACCAGAAACGTTGCATTTTCAACCCAAAAAGATTATTATTCAACAAATACATTTTGATAACAATCGATATTAATTTTTTTTTAATTGTTGGATTTCCTGCAAAGTTGCTTAATTTTTCACCAAACAGTTGAATTTTCAAACAAAATCATGAATTATTTTCAACGAAAAAAATTAATTTTCGACAAAAAATGCAAAATGTCAACAAAGTACGTGAATTTTCAACTAAAAAAGATCAATTTTAAACCAAAAATGGAATAGTTGAATTTTCAGTTAATAAACTTAATTTTCAACAAGAAAAAAAATATTTTTCAACAATATAATTCAACTTTTATCCAGAAGAGTTAAATTTTCAATCAAAAAACATAATTATTCAAAAAATACATTTTGTTAACAAAAGACAATAATTTTTAATGAAATTGTAAAATTTCCTACAAAGTAGATTAATTTTTCCCCAGAGAGTTGAGTTTCCAACAAAATGATGAATTTTCAACAACAACAAAATAATTTTCCACCAAAAATGCGAATTGTCAACAAAACACTTAATTCTGAAGAAGATTAATTTTCTATCAAAAAGGACGAATTTTCGTCGAAAAGCATGCATTTTCAACAGAAAAATAAATTTCAAACAAAAATGGAATAGTAATATTTTCAGTTGAAAAAGTAATTAACAAAAAAAAAACGAATTTTCAACAAAATACATGAATTTTCAACTATAATGATGAATTTACAATTTGAAAAATTTCTTTTGAACAAAGTAATAGTTGAATATTTAAGAAATAAGATTAATTTTCTACAAAAAATAAGAACCAAATATTTGGATTTTCGACCAAAAAGATGAATTTTCAAGGAAAAAAATTAAGCTTATGCCAAGAAAGGCGAATTTTCAACAAAATACATGAATTTTTAACTATAATGATGAATTTTTAATTTAAGCAAAATTAATTTTGAAAAAAATAGTTGAATTTTCGACGCAAAAGATAAATTTTCATTCCTAAAGATTAATTTTCTAAAAAAACACAACTAATTTGCTACCAAAAGAAGACAAATTTTCAAAAAAATGCATGATTTTTTAACTATAAGGTCGATCTTCAAGAAAAAAATGAATTTTGAACCAAATATTTTCATTTTCGACCAGAAAGATGCATTTACAACATAGAAAATTAACCTTATGTTAAGAAAGACAAATTGGCAACAAAATGTTAGAATTTTCAAATACAATGATGAATCTTTAATATAAATTATTTTTGCCCATAAATAGAAAAACTTTCTACTTTCCTAGATGAAAAATAAATTTTTAATCTTCCCCATATTTTCCACCTTTTCTTGAAAAAATTTTCCTATTTTCTTATATACTGAAATATTTTATCTACGAGAAATTTATTCCAGGCTCACGAAGCAATTGCTGAATTTCAAAAAAGATTAACCAAGGAAAACAAAGTCGTTTCTATCGTGACGCAAAATATAGATGGACTTCATCAAAGAGCAGGTGCTGAGAACGTTTTGGAACTTCACGGTTCACTCTACGAAACCCGATGTATCAAATGCAAAAATGTCGACAAAAATGAGTCTATTCCGATTTGTCCAGCTTTGCAAGGAAAAGGGTAAGAACTGAATATTTTTTTTTTAGAAACTCGGTCGCAGTGTTGGGTAATTTACTTTTTTTTGAGTAACTAGTTAAAGTTATCAAGTTACCTGAAAAGTTACTTTTTTCAATTCCTTTATTTTGTAATTCAAAAATCAAAATAACTAAGATGATAATCCATAAAAACCCAATTTAAAAAGAAATACAACTTAAAAAAAAAAATTTCAAGGAAAGAGTTAAATTCACAACAAAAAAGTTCATTTTCAACTAAATAGATTAATTTTCTGCAAAAATTTAGAAATTTTCTACCAAAAAAAAAAACGAATTTTAAACAAAGTAGTTACATTTTCAACCCAAGAGAAGAATTTCAAACTAAAATGAAGAATCTACAACCAAGCAAATGACTTTTTTTTAAATAGTTTAAATTTCAACCAAGTAGTTAAATTTTTAACAAAAATAGACGAATTTTCAACAAAGGGTTCAATTGTCAACAAAAAAGTTAATTATTTTCAACCAAATAGTGCAGTTTCGTACCAAAATATTTGAGTTTCCTACATTTGAAACAAAATAGTAAAATCTTTAACCAAAGAAATAAATTTTAAACCAAAATTATGAACCGTCAACGAAACAACTTAATTTTCAACCAAGTAGTTCAAATTTCAACCAAGTAATTAAATTTTTAACAAAAAAGACGAATTTTCGACAAAATGTTCATTTTTCAACAAAACAGTTTTTTTTCAAACATATAATTAAATTTTCTACAAAAATAGTTGAATTTTCAACTAAAAAAAATATATTCTTTTACCAAAAGAGATATATTTTGAGAAGAAAAAGTTGAATTGTTAACAAAGAATTACAAAAACAATCTGTAAATTGTTCAATTTTTAAGACAAAAAGACCATTTTTATGCAAAAAAGTTGCGTTTTCAAACCGAATATATGAATTTTGAACAAAAAAGTTACTTTTTAAGCAGATAGTTGAATTTTATACCAAAATAGTTGCATTTTTGAAAAAAATACATGAATTTTCAACCGAAAAATATGATTTTTTAACAGAAGAGTTAAATTTGTAACAAAAAATTTAACTTTGAACCAAATATTTTAATTTTCTAACGAAATACTTCAATTTTCTACCAAAAAAAACGAATTCGAAAGAAAATAGTTACATTTCCAACCAGAGAGATTAATTTTCCACTAAAATTATGAAAAATAATTAATTCTCGAAATAAAAATGTAATGGTTTATATTATTTCATCCAAAAAATATTTTTATTGAAAATCAATCAAAGTTGAATTTAAAAAAAAAAAAAACGAATTTCCGACAGAATAGCTGAATCCCCAACCAAATCAGATTAATTTTCTACAAAATAGTTGGATTTTCAACCATTAAAGAAGAGATTTTTTAACCAAAAAAGATAAATTTTGTAACGAAAGAGTCGAATTTTTAACAAATGAAAAAAAAATTCTATACATTGTTTAATTTGTAATCCAAAAAGACCAATTTTCTATAAAAACAGTTGCATTTTTAAACCAAAAATATTCATTTTTAACAAAAAAGTTACTTTGCAAGCAGATATGTTGAATTTTGTACCAAAATAATTGAATTTTTGAAATAATACCTAAATGTACAACCAAGTAGTTAAATTTTCGACAACAAAAAACGAATTTTCAGCGAAAGAGTCAAATTCACAATAAAAATATTTATTTTCTACGAAGACATTTGAATTTGATACCAAAAAAGAAAAACTAATTTGAAACAAAATAGTTACATTTTCCACCAGAGATGAATTTTAAACTTAAAATTAAGAATCTTCAACAAAAACACCGAATTTTCAACAAATTAGTTCAAATTTCAACCAAGTAGTTAAATTTTCAACCACAGTTAACGAATTTAAGAAAAGGAGTTAAATTCCCATCAACAAAATTAATTTTCAACCAAATAGTTGAATTTAAAAAAAAAATACATAAGTTTTAACTAAGTAGTTGAATATTCAACAAAAATAGTGAATTCTTAAAGAAAAATACAATAGTTTATATTATTTCTACCAACAAATATTTTAATTCAAACTCAATCAAAGAAAAACAACTAATTTTCGACCGAATAACTGAATCCCCAACCAAATCAGATTAATTTTCTACAAAAATAGTCGAATTTTCAGCCAAGAAAAAGAGATTTTCTTACCAAAAGATATAAATTTTGAAACGAAAAAGCCGAATTTTCAGCAAAGAATGAAAAAATGCCTATAAATTGTTTAATTTTGAAGTCAAAAAGACCAATTTTCTGCAAAACAGTTACATTTTCAAACCTTAAATATGAATTTTCAATAAACAAGTTATTTTTCAAGCAGGTAGTTGAATTTTCTACCAAAATCGTTGAATTTTTGAAAAAATACATGAATTTTCAACCAAAAAGTTAAATTGACAACCAAAATAGATGAATTCTCAACGAAAAATATAATAGTTTATATTATTTCTACCAAAAGCATTTTAATTTGAAATCAAACATAGTTTAATTTAACAAAAAAGACGAATTTTCAACAAAATAGCTGAATCCTCAACTAAAAGAGATTAATTTTTTACCCATAACTGACCCATAAACCTCTCTTAATAGGAGATATACAAAAAAAGACAAAGTAACTTTAGAGTAGCTAAAATTAAAGTTCCAAGTTACTGTAAAAATCGTAACTATGTTACGTTACAAGTTACTATATAAAATAGTTAAGAAGTTACCCTAAAAGTTAAAAATAACGAAACTTTTCAGTAAGTTAGTTACTTTTAACAAGTTGCTACCCAACTCTGCTCTGTCATTATCAGTAATTTCCATCCAACAATCAGGAATGAATTTCGAAGTCTAATTGAAGCCTCTTTGAAGATCTCCTGATCCAAATGCTTTGTCATCGGACATCCCTGTTGAGGATTTACCCAGATGTAAAAAGGAAAACTGTGGCGGTCTTTTGAGGCCTCATATCGTTTGGTTCGGAGAAAATCTTGATGAACAAGTTTTAAACAAGGCTTGTAAGTATGCAAAATCTCGGAAATTTACTCAAAATGGAATATTTCAATCTGAGAAATTAAATTAAGAATCAATCAAATTTTGAATTTTCCTTTAATGTCAAAAATTCGAATTCAACTACGAAACTCTTGTAATTAAAAAAAAATCAGCATATCACTATCAAATTTGAACAACAGACAAGTAAATTGAATGCCTTTATTTTAATGAAATAGTTGATTTTTTCAACTAAAAAGATCAGTTTTTTATCAACAATGGAGTATTTACATTTTCATTTCAGGGTATTAATTCACAATTAAAAAAAATATAATTTTCTACAGAAGAGTTTAATTTTGTATCAAAGAGTTGAATTTCCTAGTAAATTGTTGAATTTTTAAGCCGAAAAACGAATTTTTCACAAAATAGTGAAATATTCAACCCGAGAATATGAATTTTCAACCTAAAATGAAGAAGAAAACAGATTTATCCAAAAAAATTAATTTTCAACCAAATATTTCAAACCTCAACTAAAACAGATTATTTTGATCCAAACGGTTACATTTTTTATCAAAAAATTGATTTTCGACACAAAAGAAAACGATTTTTCAACAACATACATTTTTTCCAACCAAATAGTTAAATTTTCTACCAAAATGTTGAATTTTTGATTCATAAGTATAAATATCATAGGAAACAGTACACATTTTAACAAAAAAGTTCATCTTTAACCAAAAAGAAAAGCTTTTTACTAAACAGTTACATTTTTTACCAAATACTTGAATTTTCGGCCAAGTGGATAATTTTTTTACGAGAAAAGTTAAATTTTCAACAAAATAATACATATTTACGAAATAGTTGAATTTTGAACCAAGAGGATTATTTTTCTACCAAAAAAGATGAATTCTCAACAAATTACATATATTTTTAAATAAATAGCTTAAACACTGTATGTAATCTTAGTCCAAATTTTATTGAATTTTTATTTCATATTTTTGTTTCGTTTATAAAAATTTTTCATTAAATAGTTGAATTTTTATACTAAAAGATCAATTTTTAACTAAAATTGAGAAGTTAATTAAAAACAGTTAAAAACAGTTACATTTTCAATTAAATAGTTGAATTTATTAACTAAGAAGATCAGTTTTTTATCAACATTTGGAAGGTTCAAATTTTTATTTCAAAGTATTAATTTACAATTTAAAAAAACGAATTTTTTTACAAAATAATGAAATATTCGAGCCGAGAATATGAATTGTCAACCTAAGCTGAAGAAAAAAACAGATTAATCCAAGAAAATGAATTTTCAACTAAATATTTGAATCGTCAACTAAAACAGATTATTTTGAATCAAGCAGTTACATTTTTAATTTAAAAATTCATTTTCGATGTAAAAAATAAGAATTTTCAACAAAATACATAACTTTTCAACCAAATAGTTGAATTTTCTTCCAGAATGTTAAATTTTCGATTCACAAGTACAAATATTAAAGGAAACAGTAAAAATTTTAAGAAAAAAGTTCATTTTTAACCAAAAAGAAAAGCTTTATACTAAACAGTTGAATTTTTCCGCAAATAGTTAAATTTTCGAAAAAGTGGATAAATTTTCCCAGAAAAGTTAAATTTTCAACAAAATAATAAATTTTTTACAAAATAGTTGAATTTTGAACCAAGAGGATTAATTTTCTACCAAAAAAGGTGAATTCTCAATAAATTACTTATTTTCAAATAAATAGCTTAAACATTGTATGTGATGTTAGTCCAAATTCTATTTAGTTTTTAGTTCATCTTTTTTTCTCGTTTCTAAAAATTGATAATTAAATAGTTGAATTATTGTACTAAAAAAAATCAATTTTTAACTAAGATTGAGAAGTCAATCTTTCATTCAAGAAAATTTTCAATTTAAAAAAAGTGAATTTTGTACCAAAGATTTGAATTTTCAAGATAAAAAGTAAATTTTCAACGAAAAATGTTATGTAGTTGATGTTTTAACAAAAAAAGATTCCGATTATGTAAAAAAAGACAGCTGAATTTAACCAACTAAAATGAATTTTCAACAAAATACTTAAATCCTAAACTGAAACAGATAAACTTTTATCCAAAAAGTTACATTTTTGAAAAAAATGGATTTTCTACCAAAAAATAAGAATTTTCAACAAAATACTTAAATTTTTAACCAAATAGTTTAATTGGTACAAAATCATTTAATCATATTCATAAGAATTGTTAACCAAGTACATATATTTTCCACCAAATATTTAGTTAAATTATAAAGCAAGAGGATTAATTTTTTATAAAAACGACGAATTTTCAACAAAATACATAAATTTTCATCCAAAAAGATACATTTTCTACCAAAAAAGGGGAACTTTCGACAAATTGCACAAATTTTCAAATAAATATTTTGAACATTGGATGTGGTATAAGTTCAAATTTTTTATTTGATATATTTTTCGTCACTATTTTTGTCGTTTCTAACCATTTTCAACTGAATAGTTGAATTTTTAAACTAAAAAATAGAAATTTTTAACCAAAAATAGAGTAGTTAAATTTTTGTTTAAGAGAATTACTTTTCAACAGAAAAGTAAATTTACAATCAGTTAGTTAAATTTTCAACAAAATACTTTAAATTTTAAGAAAGTAGTTAAACTTTTTACCAAGGAGTTGCATTTTCAATTTAAAAAGATGATTTTCTACAAAAAGACGAATTTTCAACAAAATACATCAATTTTCAAACAAATAGTTGAATTTTCTACCAAATTGTTGAATTTTTGAGCCAAAAATTCGAATATTCTAGAAAACAGTTGAATTTTCAACCAAAAAGGTAATTTTCAACCAGAAAGTTGAATTTTTAACCAAAAAGGTACATTTCTGCAGAAGGAGATGAATTTTCAACAAGAAAATTTGTTAATCAAGAATGAAAGAAACTGTAATCTGATTTCCAAGCCAAAAATACTATTTCCTAACCAAATATATATTTTTTCAATCAAATAGTTTCCTTTTCTACCAAATTGTTGACTTTTCAAGCCAAAAATACGGATATTCTAGAAAACAATTGTATTTTTAACAAAAAAGTTAATTTTCAAACGAAATAGGTTAATTTATAACGAGGCAAATGCATCTTAAATTAAAAAGGTGAAATTTCTACAGAAATAGAGAAATATTCAAATGAAAAAGATGAATTTTCAGCAAAATAGTTGAATTTGCAAACAAAAATTTTTTAGTCAAGAAAGAAAAAAATTGTAATCAAATTTTCAAGCCAAAGAGACGAATTTTCAACAAAACAGATATATATAGTACGCCCAAGAAGTATCGCTTTTAAGAAAATTGTTGAATTTCCAAAAAAATAAATAATTTAGTTTTTTTTTCTATTGCAAACTTTTTGATTTCTGACTACATACTTTTAAATTCGGATTGCACTATTTTTTTCCAATTTATGAAACTATTTACGCTATTTTTTGTCTCCAAAGTGAGTACGAGGCCTGAAATTAAAAAAAATAATAATAAAAAAAAAGATAAAATAAATAGAAGGCGCCTCAAAATATTCCATTATTTTTCTTCCGGCTTTTTTATTTTATTTGTTTAAATTACAATGAAAAAGCGTTTTCAAAAAATCTTCCCAACGTTTCGGTGTTCTTTTTTTATTATTATTATTTCTAATTTGAAATGGAGATATTTAGGACTTTAGATTCTTGGTTTTTTTTTAATATCCAAGAATTTCGTAGTTGAATAGTATTCAGTTTTGGGGGCGACTGAAAAATCCCGAAAAATTAAAATCCCGAATTGAAAAATTTCCGAATAGGAAATTTCCCGAATAACATTTTCGTATAATAAAATTTCCGAATAATAAAATTACTGAATAATAAAATTTCCAAATAGGAAAATTCCCGAACAGTTTATAATATTACCAACTTTGAAAATTCCCGAAAGAAAATTGCCGAATAATAAAATATAAGAACCATAAAATTCCCGAATTTCAACAATTAAATATAATAATAATATTAAATACAATAATCCAATATTTCTATAAAAAAATTATTCTAAAATCTTGAAGTTTCCATAATTACTGTTTGAATTTAAAATAACAATAACGGAAAAAAATACATTTCTGGATAAAATTTTTCTTCAGTTATTGTTATTTTGAATTCAAACAATAGTTTTGAAATCTTTACACAATAAAAATAATTTTTTTTATTACAAAAATTTGATTGTTGTATTTTTAATAAATAAATCGAATTTGTTTTTTAAATTCAGGAATTTCATTGTTCGGAAATTTTCCATTTCGGGAATTTTATAATTCAGAAATCGTATTATTCGAAAATTTTCCGATTCGAAAATTTTATCATTAAGGAATAAAAAATGTGTTTTTGGTTGTATATTATTTATTAATTAAAAATAAAATAATCAAATATTTTTTCAAAGCATTTTTTAAAATTTTCAAAGTTTTTTTTTAAATTATCGTTTGAATATCTGCACAGTATTTGAAATTTAATAAAAACTGTTTTAAAAAATTGAATTGTTAATTTTAAAAAATAAAATAAACTTCGAGATAAATCAGTGCTGAATTGAATTCTGCAATGTTTGTTTAGAAAATGTTATTAATTTCGCAGAAAGTTTCGGTAGAAATATTTTTTTTTTCGCTTAAGGAGCACGTGTTTTTACCTTTATTTTTTGAATACCTTTTTTATATAATTATTGTTATTTCTAATTCAAAAAATAATTTTTTTAAACTAAACATTAAAACCAAAATTTTTCTTTTCTAAAAATAATTGATTATTGTATTTTTAATAAAGAAATAATATTTATTGAAAAACTATGTTTTAATTGTTCAAATTCGGGAATTTTTTAGACCGCTTATTTTATAATTTTTATGTTTCAGCATTTTTATAATTTCAGGAATTTTATTATTCGGGAATTTTATTATTCGGTATTTTTCAGTCGCCCCTTTGATAGTTTGATTTTATATATTTCCTGTTTTTCTTTTTATGTAAATGTATTTTATATAATTTCATTTTATTTATGTATTTTAATTATGATTTAATTGAATTATATAACAATTATAATAAATTAATTATATTTTTATTTTTTTTATTCTGTATTTTTTGTTTAAAATTTCTATATATTTTTTCATTCTTTTTATTCCAGATGAAGCTGTTGAATCCTGTGACGCCTGTTTAGTTATTGGAACTTCTTCGGTCGTCTATCCGGCCGCAATGTTTGCACCTCAAGTTGCTCGTCGTGGAATTTCTGTAGCTGAATTTAATATCGAATCTACTTCAGCAACTCGAGATTTCCAGTCAGTATTGCACATGTATTTAATTATAATTTTTGATATCAGTTGATATACAAATATTTAATCAGGATGTCCACTCACCTAAAAAATCTGGAATTTTCAGGGAATTTTTTTTTAAAGTCAAGAAATTCTTTCGAGACTGCGCGTAAATATTTTTTTTATAATATACAATTATTATATTAATTATTTTATAATATAAAATTAAATAACATTTTTTCCTCGTTTGTAAAAATTAGCTTTGTATTAGTGAATTTAACTATTTGGTTGACATTTTTTTTCGCTTGGAAATTAACTATTTGGTTGAAAATATCTATATTTTGTGGAAAATTCGTCTTTTGTGGTATCTCTAGAGTTGACAGTTTTAAAATTTCGTTGAAATTTTTTGTTGTTTTGAAAATTAATTTTTCCACTGAAAATTCTACTATTTCAGTTGAAAATTGAACTATTTTGTTGAATTTTTTTTCGCTGTTGAAAATTAATTTTTTTAACTGAAAATTTAAGTATTGAACTTTTGGTTCGAAGTTGGTCTTTTTGAGTTGAAAATTCGTGTTTTTTAGTAGGAAGTTTTTCTTTTTGGTTGAAAATTAACTATTTCGTTAAAAGTATATGTATTTTATTCAAACTTTGTCTTTTGTGGTAGAATATTAGTCTTCTTGGTGACTATTCCACTTTTTTAAATGAAAATTCATCTCTAGGGATGAAAATTTAACAGTTTTCTTGAAAATTATTTTTTGTTGTGAAAATTAATTCTGTTACTGAAGATGTTACTATTTCAATTGAAAAGTAAACTATTTTGTTGGAAATTTGTTTTTTCTATTGCTAAAAATTAATTTTTTAAATTAAAATTTTACTATTCAATTGTTGATAAAAAATTGATCGTTTTTAGTTGAAAATTTATTATTTTGTTAAAAATTTGTGTTTTATAGTAGAAAATTAGTCTCCAGTTGTTGAAAACTCATCATTTTGGTTAAAAATTCATCTTTTTGCTTTAAAATCAATCTATGCCTGTCTAAAATTCATAAGTTTAGTTGAAAATTCATCAGTTTGGCTGGTAAACTGAACTATTTTGTTGAAAATTCGTTTTTTTTTGTTGAAAATTAATTTTGTTTGATTGAAAATTTAACTATTTCATTTTTGGTAGAAAATTGATATTTTTAGTTAAAAATTCAATAATTAGGTTGAGAATTAAACCTTTTAGGTGCAAATTCTTTCTTTTTTAATTTTGGACATTATTTTTTCAAACTTAAAATTCAACTGGTCCATTTTTGGTTGATAATTTACGGTTTTTAGTTGAAAATTCAACTTTTCAGTTCAAAATTGATCTTTTTTGTATAAATATTGATCGTTTTAAGTGGAAAATTCGTCTTTTTGAGAAGGAAATATATATTTTTTTGGTTTAAAGTTAAACTCTTTGTCTAAAAAATCATTTTTGAAAAGATTTATCATTTTCATTCAAAATTCATCTCCATGATTGAAAATTTCACTATTTTGTTGAAAATTAGTGTTTTTTTGTGTGAAATTTATTGTTTTTAATAAAAACTTTACTATATCATTGAATTAAATTGAAAATTAAACTATTTTGTTCATTTTTTTTTTTGGTTAAAAATTAATTTTTTCAACGGAACCTCTAACATCTATTTTAGTTGAATATTCGATAATTTGGTTGTAAATTTAACTATTCTTATTATTTTTTTTTTAAATTAATTTTGTTGGTAGAAAATTGAAATATTTTGTTGAAAATTCATTTTTTTGTTTGGTTGAAAATTCATTTTGCTTAACCAAAAATGCAACTATTCTAGTTGAATATTCCATCATTTTATTTGAAAATTCATCTCTTTGGTTGAAAATTAATTTTTTTCCTGAAAATTTACCTATTCCATTTTCGGTGAAAAAGTTATATTTTTTAGTTGAAAATTCATTTTTTTGGTCAACAATTAAACTATTCCAGTAGAAGGTTCATAATTTTTGTTGAAAATTCATCACTTTGGTTGAAAACTCAACTATTTTGTTGGAAACTTGTTTTTTTTTTTTACATCAGTGCATTTTTTCCTAGATTTGAGTAGACACCCTGTTAATATTTTCTAAATCTGAAGCAGCAAAATTTAACTGTTCTAACGTTATATAAATTTTCAGATATCATTTTGAAGGACCGTGTACAGTAACAGTCCCGGAAGCATTGGCACCACAAGAATGCTAAAGTTTCTTGTAAAAAAAAGCGGTGGAAATAATAGGATGAGGCCTTGAATATTCATAATTTATAATTTAATATAAAATATAGTAATATTATCGATAAAAAGGTCGGTTCTGATATATTTTGTAGAAAAAATGGGCAAGGTTTTTATATTAATATTTAAAATTAACTATATGTTTGAATATTAACTTATTAAAATTCAGTCTGATATAACGAAACAAATGTCAATATGGCCAAATTTTTCAAGAAAATTACGAGGCACGCATTATGAGTTATAGTTTTTTCATATGATTATTTAGTAAACAGTTTCAAAAAAATTTTGGTTTTACATTCAATCGTAATTTTACTTGTAATATGCTGAATTTATGTGAATTGACATTACACTTTTTTGGATTTGTTAAAAGTCTACACTTTTATGTAGTGGAAAAATTAAAATTAAAATTTGAAATAGACTATTGTAATCTATCAGGATGTTAAATGATTTAGATTAACATTTTTTTTTTATTTAAGACTGTCTTGAATTTATCAACAAAATTAAAAGGGATCAATTCACTTTTCATAATTATCACTATATTTTTAATTTTTTTTTCATTTACAAAGTTTTGTCAAATTATTTAATATTTAATATTAAAATTTTGTGATTTTTTAATTAAAAATATCATAATTCGACAAAAAACACTAACGCTAGATAAGAAAAACTTGTTCCAAATTTTGAAATTCTTCTGTGCAATTTAATGCATTTTTTTATATATAAAAAAAATTCTATATCTTGCTCAAGTTATAATGATATGTATATAATTTAAAAATTATAAATAATTTTTAAATAAAAATTTCATTTTCGACGAAAAACACTAACAAAATCTGAAATTGTTGAAGGTTGTAAATTTTATTATTTCGAAAAAAATCGTTGGATTTAAATCTAATGATTATTTGTTTAAAAATATAAATTCATGCTGTAAAACGACAACATAAATTAAAATTATCACAAAGTTGTGAATCTTTGAAATATAACTTTTTTATTGAAAATACCAATATTTTTTGACAAAAAACAATAGTATAAGCCAAAATTGTTAAAAGATTCTAAAAATGTTTCTGAAAATATAATTATTTTTGTTTGATAATCCTAATTTTCGATGTCAAATACCAACTTAATCTAAAATTGTAAAAAATTATTAATTTTCTTTGAAATCTAATGATTTTGTAATAAAAATTTCACTTTTCTTTGAAAAATGTTGACATAGCCTGAAAAAGTTCAAAAATTCAAATCTTGTTCGAACTATGATGATTTTTGTTCTGAAATATCAATTTTTAGTTTCAGACGCTCACATAACCTGAAACTGTTCAGAAATTTAATCTTCTTTGAAATTATTTATTTTTTAATTAAAATTGTTAAAAGATTTAAAATTTGGTTCAAATTATAATGGTTCTTGTTTTAAAATACCACTTTTTGATGTGAAATGCTAACATAACCTAAAATTGTTCACGAAATTCTGAACATTCAATATATCCGAAAAAAGTAATGGTTGAAAAATATAACCTTTGAAATCTAATAATTTCTAGTTTAAAATACCCTTTTCCGATGTGAAACGCCAAAAAAACCCAAAAATTGTTAAAAATTGCGAATCTTGATGATGATTTTCGTTTAAAAATGTTAATTTCCAGTGAAAAAAACTAACAAAACCTAAAATTTTTGAAGCTTGTAAATTTTATTATTATAATTGGATTTAAAACTAATTATTTTTTTGTTCTATAATACAATTTTTTGTTTTTGAACAACATAACCTAAAGTTGTTTAAAAGCTGTAAATATATTCTTTGAAATCTAATAATTTTTTGTTGAAAATACCAATAATTTGTGACGAGAAATACTAAAATATCATAAAATTATTTTAAAAAATTGTAATAATTATCAAAATCTAATAATTTTTATGTAAAATAACAAATTTTGTTTGAAAAATATTGATATAACGTGAAATTGTTCAAAAATGCAAATCTTGTTCGAGATTTATTTTTGTTTTCAAATACCAATTTTTGATTCAAAACGCTAACATAACCTATAACATTCTTAAAATTTGTGAGTTTCCTTTAAAATAATTTTTTTTCAAATACCAATTTCCTACGAAAAGCATACTAAAAACATGATCCAACATTGTTAATAGATTAAAACTCTGATTCGAATAATATATTTTTTTTAAATACAATTTTTCGATGCAAAATGCTAACATAACCTAAAATTGTTCATCAAATTCTGAATTTTTGAAATCTAATGAGCTTTAAATAAAAATCTCACTTTTTGACGAAAAGCACGAACAAAATCTGAAATTGTCGTAGCTTGTAAATTTTATTATTTCAAACCAAAATCATTGGATTCAAAGCTAATATTTAAAAAAAAACGATGCTAAGCGACAACATAACCTAAATTTGTGGAAAAGTTGTAAATATTCTTCGAAATCTAATGATTTTTTTATTGAAAATACCACTAATTTTCGACGAACATACGTAAAATACCAGACTAATACCAGAAAATTATTCAAAATTTGAAATCTTCATGGAAGTCTAATGATATTTTTTATGATAGCCGATTTTATTTAAAAACTGGTAATATAACCTGAAACTGTACAAAAATGCAAATCTTATTCGAAATTTGATGATTTTTGTTTTGAAATACCAA
>CAKNXH010081466.1:30340-46277 GCA_932178445.1 Andricus quercusramuli
TTGTAAATATATTCTTTAAAATCTAATAACTTTTGTTTAAAAATGCTATAATTTCCGGTGAAAAAACTAACAGAATCTAAAATTTGTAGAAATTTCAAGTCTTCTTTGAAAC
Organism: Andricus quercusramuli; assembly: GCA_932178445.1. NCBI lineage: Eukaryota > Metazoa > Arthropoda > Insecta > Hymenoptera > Cynipidae > Andricus > Andricus quercusramuli. Next base: position 30,453 of record CAKNXH010081466.1, read on the forward strand.
TTTCTTTCTGGAAAACATAGGAAGGGTGCCAGGAAATGAGTCGAGTATGATTTCGTTTTTATCAAATATTATATTGAATAGGATAACCACAATGAAGAAAATATACAGTATAAAGACAGCAATCGGTTTGAAGGATGTAAATAATAAAATAAATGCGTTTCCTACCTTAAAATGTAATTACAGAGTCTGGGATATAAAAGTTTACAGTTTTTCGTTTTTTTCGGATCGCTCCTAAAATAAAGCGCAATATAGATTTGTCGCGTACATATTGTCATACACGTAGACCTTACGTGCCTCAACAGTTACCGATAATATCTTGTATACAGAACAATTAAAAAAAAGTTCCAAGGTACATACAACGAGTTCAAGGATTTAAATAAAATATACGCAATACTCTCCTTGTCAGTATTTAAATACTTCAATTGATACAAAATATATGTATATCGATGATGCGTATTTCAAAAACACGCCATTTCTAAATCGAATATACGCTCCGTATATTGGATACATAAATTACTATGTATTTGAAATACAGCCGGATTTCCGGTCTCGTATGGTAGAAAAAAGGTGGCAGTGTCTATTTGATAGCGGTCTACCTGGCTGCTCTACCCCCCACTACCAAAATTTCCCCTCACGCAGCTGAGGGATCGCCAGACGCTGCCGCCGAGGCTTAGCAGCAAGACGTTCCTTTGTATATGATAATGGAGGAAAGACAGGCCTCACAGACCTAAAGTACTCTATTTTTAAGATCGCCAGACGCTGCCGCCGAGGCTTAGCAGCAGGACGTTCCTCTATACCTAATGATTTATTAGTAATTTAGAGATATTCTATCCGAAAACTACATTTTTTGGCAATTAGAGTTACTTGCCTGAATAATTTTCGATTCTAATATTTCTAAAAAATTTATTAATTCAATAAAATATTAAATTCCTTCAAAATTATCAAAACCCTTGAAAATTAGATGAATCTACTGAAATAAATAAACAAAATTCTGGAATCGATTAAAATTCCCTAAAATATTTCAAATTCTTTGATATCTTTCTATTAAATTACTGAAATCAATTAAACATTTTTTTGTAATCTTTTTAAATAACCTAAAATATTTAAAATCTTTTGAAATTTTTTAAAGTTCTTAAGTTCAAAGTTCTTAATTAAATAAAAGCTTTTGAAAATTCAAAAAATCCAATGAATGAAGTAGAATTAACTAAATTCAGGAGAATTCGAATGAATTAAAAAAATTCAAACGAATGCATAAAATTCACGAGAATTCCAAAGAAATTATGATAAATTAATAAGAATTCAGGATTAATTACAAATCTCTTCAAATCTTCAAACCCCTACGAAATCCTAATTTCTCGTAAATAAATTCTTTCAAATGCACTAAAGTATTACAAAATTCCGTGAAATTCTATGATGACATTTCCTGAAATTCTGGAAAATGTATTAAAATTCATTGAGAGCATTAAAATCTATTAAAATATCATAAAACCTTATAGGTCCTCTAAAATCGTTCCATATCTTCCGAAATTCTAGAAAATTCTTTAGCCAAAAATATTTCAAACGCTTAGAAATCCCTTCAAATTAATGAAATTAATCAAAAATTCCTTGAATTTTTTTCAAATTCTTTACAATATTTCAAATTAAAGATTTTGAAAGTGCCTTTAAAGTTTTCAAAATACCCTAAAATCGTACAAATCCCTTCAAATTATTGAAATCTATTAAGTATTTATTGGAATCTTTAAAAATATTCTGAAACATTTCAAAAGATTTCAAAACGTTTCAGAAGTAGCTTAATACATTAATAATAAAAATTTATCAAAAATAATAAAAATAAGTGATAAAATATTGCTTAACCCATTAGTTAATTTATTGAAAGAAAAATGACTAATGTAATCTTTGAAACTCTACGAAACTCATTTCTTTTAAATAAATTTTTTGAAATTTATCAATTCATTAAAATATTAAGATCCCTCAAAATTATTAAAACCCTTGGAAACCCCTTGAAATTAAGATGAATCTATGGAAATAAATAAACAAAATTCTGGGAATCGCTTAAAATATAAATATAATGAATTAATAATAAAAATTTAATAAAAATAATAAAAATAAGTGATAGAATAGTGAGTTAATTTATTGAAAGAAAAATGACTAATGTAATCTTTCATTTTGAAAAGTGACTAAAAAAAAGTAACTGGAGAAAAGAAGTGACTAATATTTTTTACAGTTACTTCTCACAGAAATTCATTGATTTTTGGTATTTTTTCTCTCGAAATCCCTGACACTTGGAAGGATATTATAAACTTTTTTAAATATCCGTTATGGGCTGCAAATAGGAACCAAATCTTAAAAATAGAGTACATTAGGTCTGTGAGGCCTGTCTTTTCTTCCTCATTAGATATAAAGGAACGTCCTGCTGATAAGCCTCGGTGGCAGCGTCTGGCGATCTTAAAAATAGAGTACATTAGGTCTGTGAGGCCTGTCTTTTCTTCCTTATTAGATATAAAGGAATGTCCTGCTGATAAGCCTCGGCGGCAGCGTCTGGAGATCCCTCACCTGCGTGAGGGGATTATGGGTAGTAGGGGTAGAGCAAACAGGTAGACGGCAATCAAACGGACATCGCCCAAAATGATATGAACCGCAAAGCTTGTACGGAGATAAACGAATGGAAATTACGAAGAAAGAGTCAAGTTCTTGGGCAGTGGGTACTCAAAGGAACTCAACCAAATCGAAAGGCATTTCGTAAATATTTCATTCTTATAGTCGTATCGTATCGTTCATTAGGCAGAATAATCTTCGCTACTTTATCCATTTACAGCATTTACACCGCAAAAAATCGTGGACACGCGAGCATGTACGTCCAGAGTTTTTTTTTGATCGAATTCCGAAATTCGAAACAATAGTTCGTACGCGCCCGCGCAACGAATTACGGCTAGACATATCGTTTACGAATACCTAGTACGCTTAGCTGGTTGATACCAATAGTAATATACCTATAATATATGTTAATTATGTATTAACATATGTTTTTCTTTAAATAATACAATATCACACTGAGCCGGCTGTGTGTCCATCTTTAGCCTTCACTATTTTCACCACTCCGAGATTAAAATGTTTCCATTTCACTTCTCACAATTATTTTATTTTATTTATTTGTTGCATTGTGAGCACGTTCACTCCTTGGGGAAGGGGGCGAGCAGCGGAAGTGGAAGTTTCAGTCCTTTGAGATGTTCAGCATCCAGCTTTGGACCCGGAAGTCCGATGAAGCTAGACACAGGCGTTTTAATAACATTTGCGAGTACACGTGCATTTGCGCACCAGGTCGACGTCTTTTGTGTAGCGAGTACCGTCGTTACAAATTAAACGAATCTGAAAAGAAAATTGAGATTTAGACCTAGGTAGATTTAGGTTTCAGGGATTTTATGTTTTGTATTTTATTCCTCATTAAAAGGTACAAAGAAAACGGGTGGTAAGACTCGGCGACAGCGTCTGGCGATCCCTCAGCTGCGTGAGGGGAATTTGAGCATTGCTGTCGTTTTTCCTCAATGCCGATTGGGTAATTTGAGTAACTCAGAGAAAGGAAGGTTGCCAATTTCACATAAATAATTTTAAACAAATTTTCAAATAACTAAAAATTTTAAAATTGATTTTATACATATTGTATTCTAAAATATTTTAAGAAATATAAAAAAATATCAAATATTTCCAGGGATTTAAAGGGGATTTTTTTTAGATTTTATAGGATTTGCGAGATGATTTTTGAAAGAATTTTGAAAGACATGACAGATTTCAAAATTTTTCACGGAATTTTTACTCGATTTTTTGGGATTATTAGGGATTTCAAAGTATTTAAGGGATTAAGAAAATTCAAGGAATCTGACCAAATTAAAATTTTGTTAAGGGGTTAAGATTGTTTTATGTGGAATTTTATTATTACATTATTAGTTATAAAAATTGATTTCCTACCATGAAAAAGGGAATTTTGAACAAATTAGTTGAGCTTTCAACCAAACTGATGAATCATTAATACAAAAATTAATTCTGAGCAAAAAGTGTTTTCAAAAAATATTCTCATTTTCAATAAAAACTGTTAAATTTAATTGCAAAACACAATTTAAAAAAAAATTTCCAAATTTCCAAATATTTTTCAACGAATAAAGAAAAAAATCTTATCCAAGATGTTGAGTTTTCAAGTCATAAAGACGAATTAAAAAAAATTAATTTGCAACCCAAAAATATGCATTTACCAAAATTTATAAAATTACCATATTTACCATCTACCAAAAAAGTTGAATTTTCGACTAATAAAGACGAGTTTTCAACAAAATAAGCGAATTTTCAACTGAAAAAGAACGATTTTCTAGCAAACATGGAATTTTTAGTAAACAAAAACTCATTTTCACCCAGAAGACGAATTTTTTACCAAAAAAAGACAAATTTTCATCAAAAAATAAAATCTTTTAATTTCAAGTTAGAGAAATAAGTTTTCAACCAAATAAAATAGATTTTTAACGGAATGAATTTTCAACAATTTTCAATTTTCTATAAAGAAATAGACGAAAAATTAAATAGTTCAATTTTTAGATTAAAAAATTAATTTTTAATGAAAAACCAACTTTCAGTCAAATAAATGAAATTTCAGCCGAAAAGATTCATTTTCCACCAAAAAAGGATCATTTTTATCAAAATACATGAATTTTCAATCAAATATTTTATTTTTCAATGAAATAATGAACCTAATAGTTGAATTTTCAACCAAAAAGTTTATTTTTCTACTAATGGTACTATTAAAAAATTTTTTAATTAGTCGTGAATACAACTATTTTCTTCACACAACTTTCAAACATATTTTCAAACTTCATGAGGTTTCAAAACTTTTGGAGAATTTTAAGAGATTCGGAAAAATTTTGAAAAATTTCAAGGGATTTTGAAAAGGCATAAATAATAGTAATAATAATATTTTTTTTTTTAATGAAAATAATAAATATAAACATGAAATAAACTTATATAACTTTTTATCCACAAAATGAAAATAAGAAAAATTCAAAAAATAAATATATAAAATATTAATAATATAAAATAAAAAAAAATAATAATAAATAAAAAATACATGAAAGGGTTTCCGGAAATTTTAGGGATTAGATGAAATTTTATGGGACTTCATTGGATTCTATGGAGTCTCAGAGGATTTCAAGATTTAAACATTTTTTATTGATTATTTATTGATTGGTTAAGGGATTTTAAAAAATAAGAAAGATTTCAAAATATTGTATGGTATTTCAAGAGATTTCTAGGGATTTTACAAGATTTAAGAGATTTTTAAAATGTCCACGAAATTTCATGATATTTCAAAGAAGAATGATATAAAATTATATAAAGTAAAATTATAGAAAATTTAAAAATTTTTGTTTTAATTTCGCAAGGAATTTTAAATGAATTCGTAAGATCTCAGAAGGTTAAAAAGATTTCTATCAGATTTTATGATATTTACAAAAATTAAAAGGATGTCAAGGAATTTTACAATATTTGAAGAACTGATAGGATTTTAAAAGAAATTGAAAGATTCTATAAGATTCTAAAGAATTTGTATAGATTTAAAGAGGTTCAGAAAAATTTAAGAATTTTCCAGGGATTTGAAAGGATTTCAATAGAATACAAGGATTTTTACGGAATCTTACTCAATTTTTGTGGGATTACTAGTGATTTTATAAATTCAATACAGAAAATTTCGAAGGATTCAAAAAACGTATCCAGGATATCAATAATATTTCAAGGATTTCTGAAATTTGGAAAAGATTTTATAAGGTTTCAAAACTTTTATAAAAGTTTACAAGATTCCAAGGAATTTTAAAGTATTTGTGGGTATTTTATCAGACGTAGGCGATTTTCTAGTATCTACAAGGAATTAAAATATTGAAAAAATTTCCCGATTGGAAAGATTTTTGGGTATTTTTCAAGATTCCCAGAAGTTTCGAACATTTACAAAAATTTCAAGGGATGTTACGGAGGAAATAAAATTGAATTAAATTTTAAAGACTTTTCACGGAGTTTATGGGATCTTATGGACTCTCAGAGGATTTAAAAGATTTTTTTGAATGGAATTGTAAAAGATATTAAAGATTTCAAGATGATGTACGGGATTTTAGGCGATTTTTAGGGGCTTTAAAAGATTTGAACGATTTCACAAATTTCCAAGGATTTCAAACAATTTTTTACGGACTCATTGCATTTGAAAATAAATTAAAAGATTTCAAGATTTTGTAATAGATTTCAACGGATTTTAAAACTTTTCGTATATTCTAAAATATTTTAAGAAATATAAAAAAATATCAAATATTTCAAGGGATTTAAAGGAAATTTTTCAGATTTTATAGGATTTTGCGGGATTTTCGAGATCATTTTTGAAGGAATTTTAAAAGATATGAGAGATTTCAAAATTTTTTACGAAATTTTTACACGACACGATTTCTTTCGAATTTTAAGAAAAAAATGGAATGGAAATTTTCGGGAAATTTTAGGTATTTCTAAGGATTTCGGGGATCTTAGAGATTTCGAGGAATTTCAAGGAAAGTAGCAAATTTTTAGAAATGTGTAATTATTATTATAATTATTACATTTTTTCGATTTAAAAAATGGAATGATATATGATATATAATCAATTACAAATTCTATAGTTGAAAATAAATAATATCTTATTATCTTAAAAGTTGATTTCCTCAAATTGATGTATTAAAAATGCTATTGTTATATTATTTTTGTGAATAATAATTTTCTTAAGTTTTCGTTTTTTGCACTATATAATATTTCTTTAGAATACAATAGAAAGAAAATGACGAGAATAAAAAATTAGAATCTATCAACTGACAAAAATGCATTTAAAAAAAAATCTAGTATGAGCATTTTTCAATTATGTTGACCCATTTTTTTAATATTCAATTTTTTTTTAATAAATCAAAAGATTTTTTAAAGCTAGCTTTAAAGAAAAGTTTGAACACAAAAAAACCATCAATAATGAATGAAATTAATTTTAAAAAAATGAAATAAATAACAAAAAAATAATAATAAATATAAATAATAATATAATATTTGATATAATATAATAAATAATAAATAATAATAAATAATAATAAATAATAATAAACAATAATAAATAGATAATTAATAAAATAATTTTTGTATTTAAAATCTTTTTCTCACCTTACGTCTTTTGGTTTTTCGTGGTAAACAACAAGTATTCCCACAACTACCCCAGCACTTTGCCAGTTTTACTGGACGTCGGCTTCGACATCCATTTTCACTGTAGTACTCACGGGTGTGTTCTTTTCGACATGTTGGTGCTGAAAAAATTTAATTTTTTTTTAATAAATAAATATTTTTTCAATAAATAAATATTTTTTTAATAAACTAGTAAATATTCAAAAACTACGAAATTCCTGAAAATTAAAAAAACTACATTTTTGGTAATTAAAAAAAAAGAATCTAACGATTAAATTTGGAAACACACTTTTAAATGTCCCTATTTAAAATAAAAATAAATGAAAATGAAAAAAGAGTTCATTCATTCAAAAATCTAGTTCATTCCAGTTCCAATACTTTGTCTGGCTTTTAGTTTATCAAACATACTAAAACCAAAAACCTATTTCTGATTTCTTTAATTATTTTTTAATGCTATTATTTATTTGAAAATTTGACTTTAAAATAACCCTATCTGGCTTGTATGTAAAATAGCGTTAATTTTCCATATTCTGAAATAATTTCTCATTGAATAAAATAAAAATTGTTTAAACAATTCTTAGGAAGTTTGAAAAACTAAGAATTAGAACAAAGTATTGGAATTTGTTCATAAATAGCAAAAAATGCATTTTTTTGCTCCTTTCTTTTAACAGTTGCATTAAAAAAATTCTCAAATGTTTACACAATAAATAAACACAATAAAAAATTTACTCTTTGAATTCCTGAATTAGGCTGAAGCATTCAGAAAATACATTTAATTTGTGACATTATGAGATAATACATTGTTTAAACAAAGTTAATTTTTCGCCAAATAGTTGAATTTTCAACCCCCAAAGACAATTTTTATAGAAGTTTGTTGAATTTTCAATCCACCAGAACAATTTTTTTAACCGAAACGCGAATTTTTAACAAAATAGTTGAATTTCCAACTAAAATACAAAGATGAAATGTTTCAAAATTAAATTCTTGAATTTTTCGAACCAAAAAGGCGAATTATCTGGAGAAAAATTGAATTTTTAATCCGAAAATAATAAGTTTCAACCAAAAAGTTAATTTTCAACTAAAAAATTCATTTTAACAAGATAGTTGTGCTTTCAACTAAGATCAAGAGAGAAACAAATTTTCTAATTAAATTATTGAATTTTTCGAACCATAAAGGCGAATTCTCTAGAGAACAATTGAATTCTCATCCTGAAAATTATAATTTTCAACCAAAAAGTTAATTTTCAACTAAAAAATTAATTTAAATCAAATAATGGAACTTTCTACAAAAAGAAAAGAATTTTCAACCCGAAAAGACGAATTTTATACAAAACAGTTGAATTTTCTACAAAAAAGTCCATTTTCAACCAAATAGTTGAATTTTTAATCCAAAAGAACAATTTTTTAATGCAAAATGTTCAACAAAATAGTTGAATTATATATAAATATTATATAATAGTGAACTAAAATTTAAAAAAATTAAATTATTGAATTTTTCAAAACAAAAGGACGAAATCTCTTTAAAAAATTGATTCTTTGATCCGAAAATAATGATTTTTAACCCAAAAACTTCAACGAAACAGTTGATTTTATTACGAAGCCATAATTTTAAGCCATAATAACAAATTTCAAGAAAGGTTCAATTTTTAGCAAAACAGTGAAATTTTCAACAAATTAATTTAGTTTTTAATGATATAGTTTAAGTTTTAACAAAGTAATTGAATTTTGAACAAAATAATTAAATTATCATACAAATAATTAAAATTTAGACAATAGAGTTGAATTTTGAACCAAAAGGTTAATTTTCAAACAAACAGTTGAACTTCCTACAAAGAGAATAGAATTTTTAAATAAAAAAGACGAATTTTTAACAAAACAGTTGAATTCTCAACCGAAAAATGTGAATTTCCAACAAAAAGTATATTTTCAAAAAAAAAGTAGTTCAGTTTGCAACCAAAAAGTTGAATTTTCAATCAAGAAGACTGATTAATTAATTAATTTAATAATAATAATTAAGGCATTAAATTCATGGCAATTCTATAAAACCCTTCCTGGACAAAAATGTTTTTTTTCTCCATATTATAATTTTGATTTAAAAATAAAAATAGACAAGAGAAAAAAAAGAAGGAGATTTGGAAATTGTTTTCTTCTTCTTTCCTCTCTTTCATATTTTTTTTAATTTCAATGAAGAATTGTTGAATTTTCAATCCATAGGACAATTTTTTAAAACAAAATCGCGAATTTTTAACCAAATAGTTGAATTTTCAACTAAAATCGAAATATAAAATCTTTTAAAATTAAATTCTTGAATTGTTCAAACCAAAAAGGCAAATTCTCTAGGGAACAATTGACTTTTCAACCCGAAAATAAAAAGCTTCAACCAAAAAGTTAATTTTCAACCAAAAAATTAATTTTCAACGAAATAGGTGAATTTTCAATTTATTTATTAAGGTATTCTCCAATTTTAATCGTTCGATTGTTTTCTGTTTATTTAATAGAAATTTCGTATTCTTTTTTTTTCAATTTTGATAATTTTACTTTGAAAAATAAGGTTTTACCTTTTTCACAATATCGACCCTGCCATCCAAGCTGACATCGACACGTGTAGCTGTTTCCATATGCCGATGGCACGCACTGCGAACCTTTTCTACACTCGTGTCCGAGACATGCATCAGTAGCCACTGGACTTATGATGCTGTAATCTGAAACAATGAAATAAAAAAGAATTTAACTCAATATACTCACTAGTGTGGTTAAAAAGAAACAGTTTCCACCTCTTCCCAACTTCCCCTTATCTAGCTGAGGGATCGCCAGACGCTGTCGCCGAGCCTTACCAGGAGGTAGGGGCGGCCTTTACTAATGAGGAATTAAATAAGAAACATAAACATTTTTTAATTTTGAACTATCATAGATAAATCGATTGCTCTGAAAAGCAATTATCGCCAGTTGGCGCAGATTTTAGTTTATGTTAATACATTGTATCTAAAAATTTCGAAACTTGGACCTTTCAGAGCTCAAACTCAAATGATAACGAATAAAATATTCCTGAATAACTAATTGCAAAATTGCAAAATATTCATGTTTCGTATATTATTCCTCATTTGTACAAAGAACCCCCTGCTGGTAAGAATCGGCGACAGCGTCTGGCGATCCCTCAGCTGCATGGGGGCAATCTGGGTAGAGGGAGTAAGTAAGCAGGTAAATGGCGATCAAATCACATTCTAGATCATATCCGGAAATGTTTCTTCTGGTTCAGAAAGTTTCAAAAGTCGAAGGTTGCCTGAGGCGCCCCTAAATTTATAACTAAACTCGATAGTGACAAATATTTGTGGGTTCTTGGATAAACAGAGTTCAATTTAGAGTTGACTTACCAGAGTCTTCGTGTAGAACATGCTCCTGCGGCAGAGAGTCTTCTTTGATGTCGCTATTTATCGCCTCGACTTCAATGATGTCCTTGCTTGCCTCATCGGCTTCTTCCTCGCCTGCAGCACATCCGGGTGCAACGCCGTGCATCTTCGCTGCGTTGCTGAAGTCGACCAACTTGTGGTTGATCCACATCTCCGAGATGCAACCTGTTGCGGTACACAAGTTTGACTTAGTACTTTAGATCTACCAAGAGCCAGTAACTTCATATAAACGCAAATCAAGAGTTGAAGAAACATACACTCCAAGTCCCATATAATAACAGTTTCGGGGGTTGCCTCGAACTGGCCTTGTTACTAAATCGGTACCCTCGAAACGTAAACAGTCAGGGCCACCTGAACCGGTTCCAATTGGAATGCATAATATTGCGCAATATACTCAACTGAGTAATTGCGCACTGCGGCCCTTCCGAGACCAGCAGTTCTAGGAATTGAAAAATCGGACCGGCTTCTATGGGACCTGGAGTGTATCAAAATACGGTGGCCAATATTTCAGAGTGGCTACAAAATCCCAATTTCAAAATTCCTGGACTTTCTCTGACTTTTTCTTAACTATTTGTCATTTACCGTGACGTTTCTAATTTTTTTTAGGTGTCAAAAAGACCTTACACCTACGCGATCAATAATGTTAATTTTTCTCAAAAATATTAAACTTTAAACAAAAAATTGAAGAATTAAATTTGAAATTAAAAAATTAATTTGCTGCTACAAAAAAAAAATTTCAAAAAATAGTTGAATTTTCAAACAAAACAATGAACCTTCGATCCATAAAAATAAATTCTCAACAAAAAGTGTAATATTTGTTATTTCCACACAAAATTTTGTTTTCAACTATATACAGACGAATTAAAGCAAAAATTACGAATTTTCAACAAATTTTTCGAATTCTCAAACAAAACAGACTAATTTTCAAACCAGAAAAAGCAACTTTCAAAAGAAATGTTAAATTTGTAATCAAAAAATACTTTTCTGTCAATAATAAAAAAATGCATCCAAATTGTTGAATTTTCGAGCCAAAAATACAAATTTCCTGCTAATTAGATGAGCTTTCGACACAAAAATATGAATTTTTAACAAAAAACTAGAATTTTCAAACCAAAAATATAAATTTTTTGAACAATTAATTTAATTTTCTACCAAAGAAATTAATTTTTAATAAGCTGATGAATATTCAGAAAAAAATTTTATTTCCAACAAAATTATTGAATTTTTAGCTCAAGCAGATAAATTTTAAAACAAAAATAGAATACTTAAATTTTCAGTTAGAAAAATAAATTTTCAACAAAGAAAAAAGCAATTTTCTGCAAAATGGGTCCATTTTAAACCAAAAAATATAATTTTTGTCCAAAAAAGATAAAGTTTTCAACTAGCGAGACTACCTCTCTACCAAAAAAGACAATAATTTTCAACAAAATAATTTAATTTTCACCTGAAACATAAACTTTTTCAACTTAAGACAAAATAGTTCAATTTTAGTTGCAAAAAATCATTTTCTACCAAATAAAATAAAATTTTCATCCAAAACAGATGAATTTTCAACCAAAAAAATTGAGTTTCTACCAAAGAATATCAAATAAAAAAAAATAGAATAGTAAAATTTTCAATAAAAAAATTCATTTTGAAAAAACTAATTTGCAACCAAGAAGATAAATTTTCAACTAAAAAGATTAATTTTTTATCAATAAAGATTAATTGCTAACAAAAATATTGTGATTTCAATCAAAAAAATATTCAAATTAAACGAAAATACTTGAACTGCAATCCAAAAGGACGATTTTTTGAAGAAAATAGTTGAATTTTCAACCAAAAAGGGTCAGTTTTTAATAAAGTTGTTGAATTTTCAACACGAAAATATAAATTTCCATTAAAAATTATTATTCAACCAAATAGTTTTATTTAAAACCAAATAGTTAAATTTAATCTAAATAGTTGAATTTGCTAAAAAAATCACTCTTTATTAAAACTGTTGAATTTTCAAGAAAAAAATTTTATTTTCAACCAAATAGTTGAATTTTCAACGAAAAAAGATGAATTCCTAACAAAAAATATAATAATGTATATTCCAACCAAAAAAGATTTTAATTTTATTCAAAAAATAGTTGAATTCAACAAAAATAGTTGAATTTTAGGTCCAATAGATGATTTTTTAACAAAATAGTTGAATTTTTAACAAAAAACGGTCAGCTTTTGATAAAATTGTTGAATTATCAACAAGAAAATATAAATTGTCATAAAAAAAAAACAATTTTCAACTAAATAGTTCAATTTATAACTAAGTAGTTCCATTTAATCACTTTTCAACAAAACTGTTGAATATTCAAACAAAAAATTTTATTTCCAACCAAATAATTGAATTTTCAACCAAAAAATATGAATTCCTAACGAAAAATATAATAGTGTATATTTCAACCAAAAAATATTTCAATTTTATTCAAAAAATAGTTAATTTCAACCAAACTAGTTGAATTTTTGGTCCAATAGATGAATTTGTTAACAAAATAGTTGAATTTTCAACAAAAAACGGTCAGCTTTTGATAAAATTTTTGAATTTTCAACAAGAAAATATGAATTGTCATAAAAAAAAACAATTTTCAACTAAATAGTTCAATTTAATACAATTAGTTGAATGTGCTAAAAAAAAGATCACTTTTCAACAAAACTGTTTAATTTTCAATCAAAAAATTTTATTTCCAACAAAATAGTTGATTTTTTAATAAAAAAAGATTGTAATTTCAATCAAAACAATAGTTAAATTCAACGAAAATAGTTGAATTTCAATCCAAGAGGACGATTTTTTAAAGAAAATAGTTAAATTTTCAACCAACAATTGTCAGCTTTTAATAAAATCGTTGAATTTTCAACAAGAAAATATGAAGTTTCATCAAAAAAATTAATCTTCAACTAAATAGTTCAATCTTAAATGAAATAGTTGAATTCACTCCCAATAGTTGAATTTGTTAAAAAGGTCACTTTTTAACAAACCTGTTGAATTTCAAACCAGAAAATTTTATTTCCATCCAAACAGTTGAATCAAGCCCAAATAATTGAATTTTCTGGAGAAAATATCACTTTTTAACAAAACTGTTTTATTTTGAACCGAAAAATTTTATTTTCAAACAAATAGTTCCATTTTCTACCAAAATAGTTGAATTCTTAACATAAAACACCTGCTATCCGCGGCCGAAATGTCTTATATATTATCAACTCATAAAATCTACAAAAGTAAAAAATAATTGTAATAACAGTTTCGGGGGTTGCCTCGCTCTGGTCTTGTTACTAAATCGGTACCCTCGAAACATAAACAGTCAGGGCCACCTGAACCGGTTCCAATTTGAATGCATAATATTGCGCAATATACTCGACTGAGTAATTGCGCAGCAATTGCGAATTTGGATCAATTTGATTAAATCTTGAACCGTCTAAGGTAGGACTAAGTCTAAAAAAAAATTGAAAACCAAAAATTCTATACTCATTTGAGGATATCTGAGTCAATTAAAAAATGATCTCACATCAAACTAAAATAAGATGCTAACCTTGGAAGCTGGTGATGTTCCTTAAATGGAATTCTGTAAAGGCCACACTCGCAACTTCGGAGACGAGACCTCCAATGTACATAGGTGTGGTGAGCTTCAGATATTCCTTGGGGCCTTCGTTGATGATGCTCCTCGCCGGACCTTTATCTACCCTCATCGTGAAGTTTTTCTTTATCGCGATGAGCTCGGCCATGTGCGGCTTTCCATCAGACACCATTTCGTAACTGTACATGGTCGACGTAGGGTAATTTCCGACGTCGTAGGACACTCGCACCCTTCCGTTGAACAGCTCAACTGCTATGTGTTCTCCATTTTGTCCATCGTAAAGGAGAACCCCGTTTTCTTGGGTGGTAGTGAAGATGATGGTCACGTTTGCTTCGGGTCGGGTTCGAAGCGGCTCAAGCTCGACCAGCGAGCTGTTATCCACAAAGCTCAGACTTGTCAGGTACTCACACCGTTTACCTAGAATATTCAATGACATATTTCATCAGTCATCATATTTTATCAGTCAGCTGATAGGTTTCAATTTTTTAAGATGGAAGGTATGATTGGCAGACTTACCGGTATAGCCGGGGTGGCACTGGCAGAGATAATCCGCTGCAGAGGAAGAGGGTTGGAAACAAGCGCCATGCTGACAGTCGTGATGGGCACACGGACTGGTCTGAGGATACAGCATGGCAGTTGATGGCGCAACCTCACAGTACCTCCCCGTATAATCCGGCGCGCACTTACACTCGTAGCTATTTATGCCATCGATGCATGTAGCACCGTTCTGGAAATAGAGAAAATTGTTAAAAATACTAGCTAATCAGCAAGCTAATCTTTGTTCAGCCTATTCCATGACGGACAGTGTCCACTTGATCACTGTCTACCTGTTTGGTCTGCCCCTACTACCAGAGAACCAACATATTGGGACAAGGCTGAAAAGAGAAAATGGACAGTATGTGCATGGGTCCCCGCTGAAAATTCCTGTACAGGAACCTCGGGGGATCCTGGTCAAGTTTCTGGATGCGAAGCTGCACAGGTAACCTTGAGGGTTCCGTTATAGGAGTTGAGGATAGATGATTCTGCAAAAGAACCTGTTTGCAAGCTTATCTTTAAATGTTCCTGTATAGGTTCCTTTGCAGAGTGATCTGGAAGGCGGGTTCATGTGCAGGAACTTGTTCAGGATCCTATACGTGAACCTGCATAGGAACTAATCCGCGAGGGTACTCTAGTGGCTTGGCTCTCTCGATATTAAGTTCAATCTTCAACGGAATAAGAGGAAAGAAACTTTATAGACGTAAGCGACATGAGTTTTCGCGACGGCATTCTGTAAAGGACACCATACCTAGCAAGGAACCTATACTCGATCATTCAATGGTTCCTTTGTCGGTGAATGTTCCATTGCAGGATCATGTACAGTTTCCTTCGCCAAATTCCAGCATATGAACCATCAAGATTACCTGTGCAGAATCGCATCTAGGAACATGTCCAGGATCCTTCAAGGTTTCAGTTCAGGAATCATCAGCTAGGGTAGAGAAGACGTGAAGATGGCAAGAGTATGTTGAGAAAATGTTAAGGAAGGACCGGGAGAAGAATGGAAGAAGCTATGTAGAAAAATGGAAGAAGCTATGTAGAAAAATGGAAGAAGCTATGTAGAAAAATGGAAGAAGCTA
>CAKNXH010081467.1:0-21589 GCA_932178445.1 Andricus quercusramuli
CGATGAATTCTATCAATTCAATGAATTCTATTGTATCAATTTAATTAGCTCTATCATTTCAATGAATTCTATCAATTTAATTAACTCTATCATTCCAATAAATTCCGCGAATTCAATGAATCCCACAAATTCAATTAATTCCACGAATTTTATTAATTCCACGAATTCAATGAATCCCACGAAATCAATGAATTCCACGAACTCAATGAATTTCACGAATTCAATTAATTCCACGAATTCAATCAATTCCACGAATTCAATTGATTCCATTAATTCAATGAATTCTACAAATTTATTAACTCTGCGAATTCAATGAATTTTACGAATTCAATTAATCCCACGAATTCAATAAGTTCCACGAATTCAATTAATTTCACGAATTCAATAAATTCAATAAATTCCATAAATTCCGCAATTCTAATGAATTTAACAAATTTAATCAATTCCATGATATCGACGAATTCTATCAATTGAATGAACCTATCATTGCAATGAATACCACAAATTCAATCAATTCCACAAATTCAATTAATTCCACGATTTCAATGAATTCCACGAACTCAATGAATTCCAAGAATTCAATAAATTCCACGAACCCAATGAATTCCACGAACTCAATGAATTCCAAGAATTCCAAGAATTCAATAACTTTCACGAATTCAATAAATTCCACAAATTAAATGAATTCCACAAATTCAATGAATTCCACAAATGCAATTTAATCCACGAATTCGATGAATTCCACGAATTCAATGAATTCAATGAATTCAATGAATTCCACCAAATCAATGAATTCCACGAATTCAATGAATTCCGCGAATTCAACTGATTTCACGAATTCAATTAATTCCACGAATTCAATCAATTCTACGAATTCAATAAGTTCCACGAATTCAATTAATTTCACGAATTCAAAAAATTCGATGAATTCCACGATTTCAATTAATTCCACAAATTCAATTGATTCAATTTACTCCATGGAATCAATGAATTCCACGAATTCAATGAATTCCACGAACTCAATTAATTCCAAGAATTCAATGAATTTCACGAATCCAATGAATTCTAAGAGTTCAATGAATTCCATGAATTCAATCAATTCCACGAATTCAATTAATTTCACGAATTAAATGAATTCCACGAAATCAATGAATATCACGAATTCAATCAATTCCACGAATTCGATTAATTTCACGAATTCAATGAATTCCACGAGCTTGATGAATTCCGCGAATTCAATGAATTCCATCAATTCAATACATTCTACAAATTTAATCAACCCTGCGAATTCAATGAATTTCACGAATTCAATTAGTTCCACGAATTCAATTAGTTCCACGAATTCAATCAATTCTACGAATTCAATAAGTTCCACAAATTCAACTAATTTCACGAATTCAATAAATTCCAGAAATTCAACGAATTTCGCAATTCAACTGAATTTCACAAATTCAATCAATTCCATGATTTCGAGGAATTCTATCAATTCTATGAACATATCATTTTAATGAATACCACAAATTCAATGAATTCCACAAATTCAATCAATTCAACGAATTTAATGAATTTTACAAATTTAATCAACTCTGCGAATTCAATTAATTTAACATATTTGCTGAGTTTCGCAAATTCAATAAATTCCATGAAGTCGATAAATTCTATCAATTTAATTAATTCGATCAATTCAATGAATTCCATGAATTTGATAAATTCCACAAATTCAATCCGCGGATACAATAAATTTTACAAATTTAATGGATTTTACAAATTCAATAAATTCCACAATGTCGATAAATTCTATCAATTCAATGAATCTATCATTTCAATGAATACCACGAATTCAATGAATCTATCATTTCGATGAATACCATGAATTCAATGAATTTCACGAACTTAATGAATTCAATAAATTTTACAAATTTAATCCACTCTGCGAATTCAATGAATTCCACAAATTCTACAAATTTAATCAACTCTGCAAATTCAGTTAATTTCACATATTGATAAAGAAACCATTAATTCACTCATGTATTAATTTCACCAAATCAATGAATTCCACGAATTACATCAACTCTGTGAATTCAATATTTTTCACCAATTTAATAAATTTCATAAATTCAATTAATTCCACGAAATCAAAGAATTCTATAAATTCAATGAATTCAATTTGTTACACGAATGCAATGTATTCCACGAATTCAACAAATTCCACAAATTTAATCAACTCTATCAATTGAATGAATCCCACGAATGCATTGAGTTTCACGAATTCATTGAATTCTATGAATTCATTGAATTCCACGAATTCATTGAAGTTTACGAATTCACTGAATTCCACGAATTTGTGCAATTATACGAATTCAATTAATGCCATCCATTCAATCAACTCCACTAATTCCATGAGTGTCTGAGGGGTCAATAAATAAAGTGAGAAAAAGGTGTTAAGGGAATGGGGTAATAGGGTGATGGGAATTAAATCATTTAAGGTATATATATATATATATATATATATATATATATAAGAAATTCTTCCGCGTCAGTGGCTGACCAATTGAAAAGAGGCCTAAAGAGCGGGAAGCCTTAAATTGAGTATTTTAGCATGACGTCATGAAAATACGTCATGCGACTTTTTCGAGGAAATATTCTAAACGTGAAAGACATAAATGTACAAATAGTAGTACTTCTCAATGTGTGTATATATATATATTTGTATATATCTTTATATATATATATATATATATATAATGAAATATACAATCAATAATCCCCCGGAGTGCTTATCTACTAACTGACAGTTATTTTTCCAGTGCACAAAAATTTCATACATATTTATTTTTACAGTAGTCGGTGCTATAGGAGATGAACGCGAACGCTCTGCTAGTGATTCCATTCATGTGAATCCAGCCATTCACAATCCATCCATTTACAATCCATTTCGTATCACTCCAGGAAGCCAAATTAGTATACATAAAATGATAAATGGCCAACCTGTGCCTAAACAGATTGTTAGTGGACATCTCCAACCTATGACAAGGGAAAGTATTCCAGGGACTGCTAACCCATATGGGCACGCTACTGTAGTACTCAGTTCTGGCGATCATTTCTATGCCGATCTCAAACCCATCAAGGGATATAATGACCATGCGCATGATGGTGGTTCTCAAGAATACAGCTGTTACATTACACGACCACATAAATATGGTTTGGAAGCATTACTTCAGCCCTTCTATTCAGCAGATCAGATGGGTGGACATGGACGCGTTCATTTTGTAGCTCCGAATAAAATCAATGTTGTGGGAATTTTACAGCATTCAGATTTTGGTTACTAGTAGGGATGTTCCATTCTTTCAAAACGATCGATCTTTTAATCGATCATGAATCGAATCTACTTGAATCGATGATGAATCGAATCCAGGTGAATCGATTCTCTACTATTGATTTACAAATTTTATTGTAAAATGCTACTATATAATAAGCCTTTGATGGTGATAGTGGTACATGTGACATTAACAGGTTCGCCTTGATCTGTGTATACTTGAACTGACCGGCTGTCGCTGGCTGTGGAACGCGTTGTTTGAAATTCGAATGAAGGCGGGTTGTATGGCCAATGAACGTCGCTACAATTCCAGAATGCGCAAATCAAGCAGGACCCTTTGTGATCACTGAGTAGTCCCATTGGTGGGATTCCGATGCCCTTTAAACCACTTGATCGAATCTTCCTTTTTGTCATATGTAGACGTAGATCTTAGATCGTTTGAAAATGATCGACTGCAACTACCTACTTATGTCTTGTGTAGCAGTAAGAGATAGGGGTACGTCGCTAATCGAGAAGGTGGGAGTTCTTGATTACTGAATATTGCCACTCTAGTTCTGGAACATATGATTGAAAAAAAAAACAGTTGCAGTCGATAGTTTCGAAACGATCGAACGTCTCTGGCTGATTGCATACGGTAGAAAGACTGATTCGATCAACTGGACTGAAGATCGGAATCCCAGCGAAGCTACTGATAATGATTTAGATCATTTTGTTGCATTTTATAACCAGGGACTTCAGACACTGAGTATACTTTTTGTCGATCTATTCATGTGGTGACAAATAATATATCCTAAACACTATAATTTTAATGTGTGATAACTTTTTCTAACTAAATCTAAGATCATTATGTCACTCAATCTGATGAATTACGCACATGTACAAGAATATCATACAGGTATCGATTGCGATTATCGTGACACCTACAGTTGTCATTTTGGAAGAATATACTTTTACTTAGCAACATAAGCATTCTGTGTATTATATTTATTTAAACCTTGTGTGCACACTGGGGTACCGAGGTGCCCACCACGGAACCTCGGAGGATCCTAAACATGTTCTTGTACATGAACCTGCACACGAACCACAATTTCGCCAAGGAAACTGTACAAGATCCTGCAAAGGAACAGAAGATATTCCTTCGTGTCAATTGCAGCAAACAAAGCATCAGAATGCTCTTCCTGATCAGTACCGGTGAGACAGGACCTTGCTCAGCGTACGAGAATCTGTAATCGAGCGGCGTACTGGGAGTCCTTTGAGAACAGATTTTCCGAGTAAAGCTAAGAGAGTTTTCTGCAAATAATTTGAAGGAGGAAAACCATCTCCCAACAAAAAAGGAAGTATGTTGATTCGTGTTTGACAGCTGATATAACATGGTGTCAAAGAAGTCGCCGAAGATGTTGTATGTATAACAAAAGTTCAGTAAACCTATAATGAGTTAACAAGATAGTGAAGATCTTATCATCACACTTTGTCCAAGTTGTCAATGAAATTCAAGATTCAGGTGCAAACTGCTCGGAAACGATGAGATTGACATACCTGTATATAAATTACCAAAGCCTTTTACTATCAAATGAAACTTCTGATTCGGGAACCAATTCAGGACACACCAGGGGAGTTGTGTCACAAACGGTGTCTCTAGGAAACCAGGTCGCCTTCTAGAGTACCTTACCTTACCCCCGCATGCGGGGCTCTGCGGGGGTTGACCTTTATTTCCCTAGCTACTCGTGGGAATTTAAATGGCGCATAAAGTAAACATAAACCGAAGAGTGTGTGAGGAGTTGAAAGGAGATCTAGATGTCGTAGAAGTGCTGGACGACAGTGAAAAGTCGTCCAGACAGGACCGAAGAAATGCGGAGGCAAAGATGCAGGAGGCCAGGGAAATATATGTTGAGTTGGACGATGTGTTGGAGAGGATGCAGGACTTCTGCTCCACGAAGAAGAATATGTTCATGCCTATCAGGGATGGACTGAAGGAGGCCCAGGTTCTAATGGAAAGGATGGCATTGACCTTAGGCTCTGCTGAACTTTCCTACAGAGAAGCGATTAAGCATGTCGAAGAGGAGGTCGAGAAAAAACACCTTGAAACGCCGGAGAGAAAAAACGTAAGCCAGACGGGGATTCAGACCGAAGATGCCGAAAAAACTCCCGCCCCCAAACTTGGGAAGCGTGAGCGGGAGTTCACACTGAGTCCGGTCGAGGCGAACGAACCTAGGCCGGCGATGAAGAAGGCGAAGACCCGCAACGCTGCTGCGAAAGCGACGTCTATGCCCAAAAAGGGAGGTGAGAGGGCTGCAGCATCAGCACAGATGCCAAAAGCGGAGAAGAAGACGAAGAGAAGAGCTCGACCCGAGGCGGTTCATATTAAACCAGCCGAGGGTCTGAGCTACGCCGAGGTCCTCAAGGACCTCAAGTTGAAGTTGAAGCCGGGCACCCTAGGCTTCGGCCATATGGCAGCCGGTTGCGATGGCCCAGACCGCACGAGGTCATGTTGGAGATGTGGCAAAGAGGGCCATAGGGCTGCGGCGTGCGAAAGTTCGCCGCAGTGCTACCTCTCCGCCGCAAACGAAGACAACCCCCGATAGACCATCGTCCCGGGACAATGAGGTGTTGGTCGTTCCGAGAGGCAGCCTCATCGAGGCAACCTCGAGGACGACCAAGTTAAAGAATTGCACCCAACCAAGATGCCGAAGGCCGACGAGCCCGTTGTGCGGTAACACCACACTGCTGAGGACGATGCGTGCATCTTGGTTGGGTGCGGAGAGTCGAAATGCCAAGCTGGCTAGACATTGGAAGCCGAAGCACGGCTTAGTGGCCTTACCCCCATGTCCTTGAAGTAATGCGAAAGTGGTTCCGAGGACATGGGTTGGCGGGAAGAGGAGGTTTTAGGTCGAGTCCCACACTCAGTGCGTAAATGCATTCTCACCTCCTCTACGAAAAACAAAAAAAAACAAAAAAAATCTCTAAAAATCGTTTTTAAAGGATGGCACACGTGAAAGTCAATTCCTGGAAATTAAACACTATGTCATATGCAAACCAATGAAAATCACTTCCAACAGTGGATCAAAAGCTGGAGAAGCGCCTAAATTGGGATCCAAAAGTAGAGAAGCTGATCTGCCTTGAATACAGCGATAACAATCAAGAATACAGATTTACCCATCCTGAGATTCACGGCATTTCAATACGCAGAGATGTTGAATTCCTTGGGAAAAAAATTCAACACCATCCAGAAATCAACAAAAGCTGTCATCGCACGAACATTAAAACATGAAGTGGGTTACTAGGTCGCTAATTTGGTTCCATAGACGCACTCTTAAATTGCGATTGTGAATTATAAATAAACTTTAGCCTTAGGAAGATTATTGTTACTCAACATTGAGCAAAGTGCTGTTGCTGTAAACGAGTTTATCACGTAATCTTCTGTCTGTCAAGATTTGACCAATCATCGCTCTCTTGTTAATCAGGGGTGTGATTAAATTTAAAACTAATAGCTGTGTTATTCTTCTTCACTTGAGTAATGAATAAGAATGACTAGTCTAGAATTGATTAAATTATCATCTGAAATTTGTTTTCATCACAGCTGCCTCTGTAGCAATCAATCTTTACATCGTATGATGAAAGCTGCTTCTGAACCTTTTAGCTCTTCTTTTGCCTTTTCGAGAAATGCGTTCTCGTATAAGTTCGATCTTTTGCTCATGAGGGACATGTAGAGAATTCATAGGGAGTTTCCAC
This sequence comes from Andricus quercusramuli, assembly GCA_932178445.1. Taxonomy (NCBI): domain Eukaryota; kingdom Metazoa; phylum Arthropoda; class Insecta; order Hymenoptera; family Cynipidae; genus Andricus; species Andricus quercusramuli. Next base: position 7,046 of record CAKNXH010081467.1, read on the forward strand.
CATTTTCCCAGATGCGAAAAGGTCTGATTTTGCAGTGGATTTCGATGGGGGTAAACTAACTGGTTTCATGATGGGTCTCGTTCATACACGATTCTATGCTTTTAACCCATTTCCACCATGATGTGTTTGTTTCCTAGAAGAGAGAGGAAGAACCTTGATTATTCACAATGAATGCGTTCTATCATTTCCTCGGGGGTTGCGTATGGATAAGATCAGCTAGATGTTGTCTTGTTCTAGACAATCTATCCAGTTTTTTTAGGAGAATTGGGTCCCGTGATCACAGCTGATCTTCTCGGGTTTCCCCAATTTGAGGATTTAATCCTGACGGAATTCAGATATAGTATTTTGGGCTGTTGCTCTTCTCATGGGGTACAGTTTGACGGATTTGCTGAAGGTATCGATAGATGAGAGAATGATGTTGATATACTCAAATCCTCCATTAGTTGTAGGCAGCCGGAAGTTAGGGTCAATGGAAAGTAATTCCCCAGGTTTGACGGGAGTCACGTTTCTCGTTTCAGAGGAGCAAGTTTGATTGGCGACCTTGTTTCATTGACTAATTGTTTAAGTACAACAATTCATCCTCAATCACATTTTTCAAAACCTTCTTCACTTTCATTGTGAAACTTTTGTTGCAGAGCTGATTAGTTTTTTGAAAAAAACAATGTTATGCTTTTGAAGCGTCTTCTAATGCGTTTAACTCATGGGCCCTCGTGAAGAGCTGACTGGTTTTTTCCTAGCGAAGCTTTGAAGGATTTTGCGGCGGTCGAAAGAAGTTTTTCTTGCCAAGTGATATAGAAAAACTCGTCCTTGGTTGACATCCGAAATCTCATTATTTCGTTTAACATTTTTTTAAATCTTTTCAAATCTTTTCAATATTTCTTAAACTTAATTGATATTTCACACACAAAAAAAACACTTTAAATTATCCCATAAATCTTAAGACATTTTTCTCTTCTCCTAAAACCATATAAAATTCTGAAAAAGCTTCTTTTTTCGAAACTTTCAAAAATCTACATTTTATTTTCAAGTTTTGGCCAGTAAAATGTTACGGGTACCGAAAATTTTTTGTTACTAAATTGCTGCTGCAGAAAATTTTTTTTTCCCTATCAATATATAAAGAATCCTCATTAAGAAATCTCTAAACGATATTGTCATTTTCGATTCTGACGATTTGCGAGAGTAACGCTGGTAACGTTTGCTTGCTGTAGGCCGCTCATATTCAACAGTACTGTGTATTTGTTATTTATTTTAATAATTTGAAGGAATTTTAAAAGACTGGGAATATTTTGGGGCATTTGAAACGAATCCAAAGTATTCGAAAGGGATGTCAATGATTGCAATTAATGCCATCAGATTCTAAAGGGTTGGAAATATTTTAGGATATTTTAACTGATTTCAACGAATGTTCAACTGATTTTAGTAATTGAATTGATTCAAAAATATTTTTGAAGAAATTTTTCAAGATTAGGAATATTTTAGGGTATTTCAAAAGAATCCAAGGTATTACCAAGAGATTTCAACAATGTGAAGGAATTTCAAAAAAATTTAAAGGATTTGAAAACTTTTAGAATTTTCTTGAAGATTCCAAGGATTTTTCATTTGATTTCAGTACTTTCATTGATTCCAGAGGTTTTGGAATATATTCTAGAGTAATTTAAAAGATTCCAAGGCATTTTTGAAAGCTTTAAAAAGTTTTAAGTGATTTTCAAAGTTTAAAAAGGTCTTGAAATATTTTGAGGAATTTCTAATGACTTCAGGGAATTTTTTTATTTGAATATTTTGAAGGAATTGCAAAGGATTTGAAAATTTTCACGCTATTTTTCAAATTTCCATTTGGTTTTAAAGAGATTTAAAAAATTTAAGAATCCAAGGAATTTTGAATTTATTTCAGTAATTGATTTCAGAGGATTTCAAATATTTTTAAATTTTCAACCGATTTTAAAGAGATTTAAAAAGTTTCAGGAAATTTTTAGAAAGTTTTGAGGTTTCAGAGGATTGGAAATATTTTAGAGTATTTTAGAAGATGACAAGGCATTTCCAAAAGCTTTAAAAAGTTTTAACTTTCAAGTCATTTGAAAATAATCAGAATAAATATATAAGAAATTTCAAAAGGCTTCAAGAGATTTCCAAGAGATTTCAATAATTTTGGAGAATTTCAAAAAATTGTCGTTGTATTAACAACGACAAGTGTAGGCAATAAAACTTGATGATAAATAGGAACATTGATATAAAAATATAAATAAATAGTATATAATAAGTTATTACCTTAGAACATAAGTTTGGAAGACTTTGGAAGGATTTTTATGTTGGCTATGTCAACAATAAAATGCCTGTATAATAGAGAAAATAGAAAGAACTTTTTTTAAAAAATTTTTTATATATTGCAAAAATTCTGATGACAAAAAGTTTGTATTGAAATTATTTTGTAAAAGTGAAAATAAATGATTTAAAGAAAAAAATCTTTTTTTAATAACTTACCAAAGATTTTTCCAAATTTGATAGAACTTTTCCGTGAATGTGGACACACCCACATTTACTTGTACATTTAAAATAGAATTTTTCATAGAAACAAAAGAGCTTTATGGAGAGCTCCAAAAACAAAAAAAGCGAGAAATGTCATCTTTAGACGCCATGTCACAACGTGTGTTTACAAAGTCATCAATAATGACTATGATCTTATTTGTTCTTGAAGACATCAGAATTAAGTAATTTTTGAATCCAGAAAATCCTCGTGAAAAGAAAACTTATTTCCAAAAAAGTAGCGGTGATTAAAATTCGATAAAAATTTGACCAGATTCAAATTAAGTCTGCTCATAAATAATGTCGCCAAATACACACTTTGCTGATTGTAATTAAAAGTCGCATAATGAATTTTTGTAGCTTAAAATAGACTATGGATTTTTATAATAAGTAAGCAGTATATTTATTATATGGTATATTAAGTCTATAACATATTAAACATTGTTCAGTTGCGATTTTCTGAATCTAATTAAATAACAGAATTTTAACATAAACAGTGAAGAATAAAAACAGTTTTTTGCACAAATTGAAGTAAATCATTGAAAATTAGAATATTATGTAAGTCATCCAGCTTTGCTTGCGGCGTTGGTCTTTTTGGCACTAGTTTTTGCCTTATTCACTGTTTTTGGTTGTTTCTTAAATAAGCCATTACAGCGTACAACAAAAATATCGTCGAGCATGTCAGGCGATAGTTCGCTTCTCAAAACCGAGAAGATGAACTTCATTCCGGAAAAGAGCCTCTCGACGCTGACCTGCGTCATGGGAACCGCTTGAGCGATCATATTTGTTTCAGCTTATTTCGTGCTCGAATCTCTTCAGCTTCATTTTCCTCTTCATCTTCCTGTCGATGTAAGACGTAGGGAAGGTACCTTGGGTCCAGATATAAGGCGGCCAGTAAAGCGTCGTTGTCCAGTAATTGTGATTCTCTCGATTCCATTGCAATAAAAAGAGCACGAGCAAACGGCGTATTAACCTTCTTGGTCTCCAACTTGCATTTCAGCCATGCACCAAAGAAATCACCAGGTAGAAGTTGTTCTTTCTGCAGCAACAGAGGTGTTATCCTAGAAGGCTCTACGGCAGCCAAAAACTGTTCAATCCGCTCCCATTCTACGTCTAATAGATAAAGTTCTTCATGGGTGGAAGAAAAATCAAGACAAAATGGTTTTAGATCAACCAAGGATTGAACCATAATATCACTTGTGCTCCATGCCGTCGGCATATCAAGAACTGGTTTCTTATAACCACAGCTGATCAGAATCTTCACCATTGTCTCGGTTCAAAGAACTTTTACGACTGTCCGTGCCTACAGAAATGAAAAAAATATAGGCAAATGAATCTCATTATATACATATATTGTGTACACATGTTTTTTGTGCATGTTCAATACATTATTCTTATCAGGTACAGTACCTTATCAATAGTTTTCACCAGCTTCTCCTTCAAACCGTCTGTTACACACAGCTGAAGTGTGTGAGCCCCACATCAGATGCAAATCAAAAAGATGTTCTGTCCATCAAAATCAATAGTAGACTCTGGATGCTCTACGAATTCATGTAGGCACTCGCTCGTATGGACTTCGAATTCTTGTTCCTCATGAGAGTTCGACTTTCCTCTGCTGCTTCCATTCTCTTCTTGCTCTTCTTGGAGCAAACTCGTCATTTTTATCATATTTGCCCCATTATCTGTCGTACACGTGTACATTTCATCAACACGAATTCCATACTCCTCAAGAATTTCTCGGATGAGGCATCGCAAGTAATCCGACGTGTGTCGTTCCTCATGGACTTTTACAGCTAATGTCCTTAACTGAATTTTTTTGTTTTTGATGAACTGTTAAAAGATAAAAGAAAATTAAAAGATTATTTCATCATACTTTTATAGCCTCTTGATTGCATCCTCCATACTGGCACTTAGAACTGTTTTCTTCCGAGTCATATTTGAAAAAATCATGAATTCGACTGGACACAGGTCTTCCGCATTTTTTCATGTTTGGAAAATTTTATTTATATTAGAAAGAATTTTTTTTAACTAATTAATTCGCTCAAACCGTGACAGCGAACAAGAAAACAAAATGCTAAGAACTAATGTTTTTAATATTGTTTTGTTTCTTCCTTTCCTTTCCACATAGCCTCTTAACAATTTTTAACCTTATTTTCTAAGCCCTTATCGTTCATATAAATATTTTTCCAGTGGAATTGGATACATAAAATAAAAATTATCATTCATAGAATATAAGCCAACAACATTTAAAAAAATAATTTTGAAAATTTCAATTCTTTTCATTTTTAGAAAATAATATTATTTCATTAGAGTGCAAAATAAATTTACAAAAGAATGAAAAACTAATTAACAATTGTCGGATGGCTAAAAATGTAGAAATTATGGACCTGAAAATACAAAATCGATTAAAGGAAATCAAACGTTTTTTATAAGGACTAATAAAACTTACCTTTTAAGTTATTATAACCTACAATTGACTTCTCTATTTAGATACAAATTTCAAGTAATTTAGATTGCATCTCGATCGTCACTGTCTTCTTAGAAATTTTTTTTTTTACAATAATTATTGGAAACTAAATAGAGAATTTTCTAATACAAAGAAATCGTAATTTCGTCCAACATAACAACTATCATAATTTGAGCAGTTGAATTTGTAGACTAAATTTCTTTTTTGAAAAATGTCTAACTTGTCTTTAGGAGACGGAAAAAGGTTTGAGTTTGATTTTATTGGTCTGAAAATTACTTCTATGTTATTATGTCGTAAAATAGTAGCTAGTTTGTCAGTTATTCCCGAGATGTATGGAACCACAGTGCAAATTTTGTAATTATTGAGTTCTTTTCTACCTTTTTGACTGTAAATATTATTAACTCGGATTTGGTAAGTTTGTTGATAAGATTAATAGGGCAACCATTTTGAATTAAATTTTGTTGTATTAGTTTGATATTTTGTGGTATAAATTTGAATGAAGATAATTTAATAGCTCTATCTATGAGTCCGAAAATCATTCCTTTCTTTTGTGACCAAGGATGTTGTGATAGGAAATGTAGATATCTGCCGGACAAAGTGGATTTGTGGTACCAATTGGTAAGAAGACATTCATTATTGGTTCTAGTGATCGATACGTCTGAAAAATTAATTGTATAGTTTTGTTCCTGTTCAGAAGTGAATTTAAGATTTGAGTCAAATGGGTTGAAAATTCCGAAAATTTCGTGTAATTTCAATTCTGGAATGACCGTAAAAATGTCATCAACATATCTTTTATATAATGGTATTTCAAAATTTAAGGTTGAAAGACAGTCAATTTCAAGAGTATTCATGACAATATCCGCTATCACAGGAGAAAGCACAGATCCTATGGCCACTCCTTCTATTTGCTTATAATTTTTCTTGTTGAATTTAAAATATGTAGATCTTAAACAAAATTCAATTGCATTCAGGAATTCATCTCTTGGAATTAAAGTGTATGGAGCTATTTCGTCCCATTTGCTTTTGATAATTTGTAGAGCTAGGTTTATTGGAATTGAAGGGAATAAGTTAACCACATCTAAAGACACAAGATGATGATTTTTAAGCATTTTGAAGCTTTTAATCTCATTGACAAACTGCCAGCTATCTTTAACTAAAAAACTAGATTTTTCCGGTAAAACTTTTAGAAAATTAGAGAGATATTTAGCTAATTTAGAAGTTCGACTGTTGATGGTAGAAATGATAATTCTAAGAGGATAACCGGTTTTGTGAATTTTTTGGAAGTCCATAAGCTCTAGGGATAACCGTTGAATTTGCTTTTAGTTCTTTTGCATCCGTAGAGGAAATAAATGAATTTTGATCCCATCTGTTAATTATAATGTTCGATTTTTCACTTGTAGCTGTATATTCAAATTTAACTTCCTTGAATTTGGATTGATCTGATAATAAAGTTGACATTTTTTTAATATATTCGGATTTTTTCATAGCAACTGTTGTGTTGCCTTTATCTGATTTGAGAAAAATTATGTCAAGATTGTTTTTGATGAATTGAATAGCTGGGCTGAAGTTGAAGTTATCATGAAACTTTTGTTTGTTTAGGATAAGAGAATTAAAAAAATTAAGGATAGTTTGAGAATAATGGACTCTGATTTCATTTTGTTTATCGAAAGGTAAATTCCGGATACCAAATTCAATAGAAGCTATGAAGTCATGTGAAGGAAAATGTTTTTTATTGAAAGAATTGAGGGCAAAGCCTGGTCCAAGAGAAACAATTTGGATTACTTCTTCAGGTACTCTATAGTCAGTTAAATTTTTAAACCAGGATTTCATTAGGACTCATTTGTTGGATTATGTCAGAAATTTCACTATGTACGTCCCTGATTTCCATGTTAAGGATTTTTATTTTAATTGTTTTTGAAAGTGTATAAATTCTGAATTTGTTGAAAGGATCGTAAAATCTAAGATTCTCAAATCTATTATCATTCTCTAAATGTGGTGGAATATTACCACTTTTTCGGCTTCTGAGCTTGATTTCTTAAAATAGCTAATCTCGATGAAAAACAGGAAAATTGTTGTAAACATATTAATAATTGTAGTCCAAAGTGGAATCTGATCCACTGGTAGAAACTCCCATATGTGTTGGGAGGAAATCCTATTTGATTAGAGTGCATCTCTCCATCCGGAGACTGCTTTATACATTTGAAATGAATGTTTAGAACTGAAAATTACAAATTTTGCCCTTGTCATTTGAAAAAGGCTAAAATACTCAAAAGAGCAGACTCATAACAGGCACTAAAAGTCATATTTACGCATTGCGCAATCAACCAGGTTTTCAACAACAATGTGGACGAGATCTCGGGAATGCAATATTTTTAAGAAGAAAACAACTCATAAGTGATTTCTAGCATTCTATTTCGACATAGGGCAATATGAAGAAATTGGTGCTTATATCAACTTTTTAGAAGAGATATGGAATAGTTTGACTCTGCACATGCGTCGTTTCAACTGAAAATTCAACGCAATCAACAAACATTTTTGATTGTTCTAAGAGTAACAACTCCAGCAAAATAAGAAAAATTTCATGATAAAGAATCTTTGCCCTCCAATCTAATGGGAGGCAGCCTATAAAAGCAGCTGCCTCACCAAATTTTTCCTCTCGAAAATTCGTCTGGAGTCCACTATTGATACCTCTAATCGCTTTCTGGAAACAATGGATGTTGTCATTCTATTCTCTGCATATGTGGCTTTGTTCAATTTTGCAAGTAAGTTTGCCGAACATGATATCAAAAATTGTTATTAAAATCTTGAATTTTATTTTCAATAGATGTAACATTTTTTATTGAAACTTTGCAGTTGAAAGAATGTTCGAACCAAAATTGTAGTATGGTGCCACGTAGCCAGAGTCAAATCTGGTAACATATGGAATGGAAAAAATGGTAATTAACGCAACAATTTAGTTTATTGAAAAATATTAATTTTGGATTTAACTTCTAAATTCACAATTAAAAATTTTGAAATCCAAATTAGAAAATATTTTTGAGTCCATACTTTTGTTTACTGCCACGTTGCTTGCTTGGAATGTTGTGACATATGGAAAGAAAAGAGTAACGTTTAACGGAATTTTTCAGTTTATTTATTAATACTATTCTCAAAAGTGACTTCTAAATATGACAAAAGAAATATACAAATAAATTTTTTCAAAAATATTTTTTTTAAAATCTTCGTTTACTGCCACATTGCCAGATTAAAACAATGTGATATATGGAGAGAAAAAAGCAACGATTAACGGAATTTTTTAGTTTCTTCATGAATAATATTCTTGAAAGTGACTCATAAATATAATAAATAAAATATACAAATGAGTTTAAAAAAAATTATTCTATTAAATATCTTAAATATCTATCTTGTTTTCATTCAAAAACATGTTCTAATTTATAACAAATCTTATAAATATTTCTTGAATTTACTTGATTTTTTCAATGTTTAATATCACCGAATTGAAATATTTTGCATTAAAATATCCTACACTATTTTTCGAAATTTTAGGATATCGTTTGAAATGTTTTGAAATCTTTTTCAATTCTTTCAAATTTTTTTTTTAAATAAAAAATCATTTATAATCTCCTCAAGAATCTTAAGAAAATTCTTTTTTTTATCTTCTCAGAATTTCGAAACCTACTAATCTTTTAAATTTATTCAAATCTTTTCTGAATTTCTTTTAAATTCTGCAAAATTGAAAAAATTGTCTTAAAATGTTTCAGATTCTTCTTTTACAATTTAAGAAATCTTTTGGAATATTTTAAAATCTTTTTGAAAATTCTCTCAATTAAATTTTCAGAACAAAAAATCATTTTAATTTTTCTTAGAAACCTAATGATTTTTTTTCATTTTCTTGAAACTTTATCCAATTTTAAACATATCTTTATTCTCTTTGTATCGTTCCAAAATTTCTAAATATATTTCAATCTTACTCAAATTTTTTCTAAAATTATCTTATATGGAAAAATGCATAATTTTTCCTCATAATCTTTTACACTCCTTCTAAGAATTTTAGGAAATAATTAAAATTGTTTAAATCCTGAAAAATAAAAATTGTCTTGAAGTCTTCCATATTCTTTTTCCTCACATTTGAAACAATTTTTACTTTTCAGGATTTAAACAATTTTAATTATTTCCTAAAATCTTTAAAAAGAGTGTAAAAGGTTATGAAGAGAAATTTTGCATTTTGCCATATTAGATCATTTTAGAAAAAATCTGAGTAAGTTTGAAATACATTTAGAAGTTTTTAAATGATACAAAGAGAATTAAAACTTATACAGATATTTTTAAAATTTGGTAAGGTTTCAAGAAGATGAAAAACAATCATTAGGTTTCTAAGAAAAATTAAAATGATTTTTTATTCTAAAAATTTAATTTAGAGAATTTTTCAAAAGATTTCAAAACATTGCAAAAGATTTCGAAAATTGTAAAAGAAAAATCTGAAAGATTTCAAGACAATTTTTGATAATTTTTTATTTTAAGACAAAATTTTCAACTTTGCAGAATTTAAATGAAATTCAGAAAAAAATTTGAATAAATTTAAAAGATTAGAAGGTTTCGAAATTCTGGAAAGATTAAAAAATAATAATTTTCTTAAGATTCCTGGGGAAATTATAAATGATTTTTTATTCAAAAAAAAAAAAACTTTGGAAAAAATGGAAAAAGATTTCAAAACATTTCAAACGATATCCTAAAATTTCAGAAAATAGTGTGGAATATTTTAATGCAAAATATTCCAATTTGGTGAGATTAAACATTGAAAAAATCGAGTAAATTCAAGAAATATTCATAAGAATTCATAATTTTTAATGATTTTGCAAAAATATAAGAAAAATTCGAGTCAGTTAAAAATATTTAAACGAATTTAAGAGGTTTTGAATACATTAAAAATATTTTAAAACTTATAAACATTTCCGAAGATTTATCAAATAGTTTTTGATTTCTTTCAAACTTCTAAAAGTCCTCAATATCTTTTGAAAAGACTCAAAATTTTCCTAATATTTTGTGAGATCCTGTAAAATAGAAAAATGTCTTTAAAATCTTCTAGATTCTTTTTTGACATATCTGAAATATCCACAAATCTTTTTAAATTTTCTCAAGAATTTTGTAGAAACTATTAATATAAATTTGAAAGCGATAATACTTTTTTTCATGTCAGTGATTTCAATATTTGTATAACTACAAAAATATTTGAAAAGCATTCAGTGTTACATCAAAATATTGTTTTATTTATTTCTAGACAATGCTTCATCTTAAAAAACCTTTTTCTTTATTTAAAAAAGGTATATTATGCGTTAAACGTTACTCTTTTCTTTCCGTATGTCACATTATTCCAATCAAGCAACGTGTCAGTAAACAAAAATATTTATAAAAAATATCTTTCCCCAAAGAATTTTTTTTATCATATTTTATTTGTTATACTTAGGAGTTACTTTCAAAAATAGTATTCATGAAGAAACTAAAAAATTCTGTTGATCGTTACTTTTTTTTCCATTTGTCACATTATTTTAATCTAGCAACGTGGCAGAAAATGAAGCGGAAAGCATCTTTTGAGAGTGACTCCTATATATAATAAATCAAATATAAAAATAAACTTTGTTGTGAAAAATATTTTCATTTACTGTCACGTTGCTTGATTGAAATAGTGTGACATATTTTGAAATGATCAAAATAAGGTTTCTGTTTATTTATGAATACTATTTTTGAAAGCGACCACTGATTATAGAATAAAAAATTTACAAATACAAGCTTCCGCGAGGAATATTGTTACTAAATATTTTCAATGAGAGCCATGTTGCTAAATCAGAACAGTGTAACATATGGAAATGAAAAAACTTCCATTAACACAATATTTTTGTTTATCAATAAATCTCAATTTTGAATTTCACTTCGAAAAATATAATATTAAATTCACAATTAAAAATTTCTCTCTAAAAAATATTTTTAATGAATTTTTTAGTTAAGTCCCATGTTCTCAGATCAAAATCATTTAACATATGTGTGATAAAAAGTAACGATTAACGCAATTTTTTAGTTTGTTCATACATATTACTCAAAAATGAGGCTCCTGAAAACACTCATCACATGGCCTTAAATCAAAATTTCCGTAACTGTGTCCTAAACGTATTATGTAAATGGAAATCCTCCTACCTAGGTGCATAACTACTTATACTTTTCCAGTGCACAACAATTTTATAAATCTCTTTGTTACAGAAACCAGAGCAACTCGAAGCAAAACGAAAAGTACTACTGTCAAATAGATATGGGCAATCTTTTCTGCATGGAAATCTTACGCCACACAATACGCAATGTTGCGGGGATTCTGTCGGGTGGGTTCATTACGTAGAACGGAATGAAATTGATGTTACCCGAGACTTATTTGTTTCAGGCAGCGAATAGTTTTTCCAAAAAAAACTATTCATTGTCTATAACAAATAAGTGTCCAGTAACACCAATTTTATTTCGTTCTACGTAATGAACCCACCCAAAAGAATCCCCGTTACGTTGCGTATTGTGTGTCGTAAGATTTCCATGCAGCGAAAAAAAATCGATGAATTATTAATTATTTTCGAAAGACTTGTTGCTGAATAGAATATTACCATGTAAAATCGAATTGAAGGGTGTAGGTGCATAATGGAACAATCCGCATAAATCAAATTCACAGGTTTGACAAACACTTGCTTCCAGTATATAGATCCATTGAAGTGATTCAGACAGAAATCATATTTGACAAATCAATCCTCCAATTATAAGATATAATTATGTGAAAATATATAAAACATATTCAAAGCCTGAATATGGGCTTACGTTTAATATATTTTTACATGATTTTATCGAAGGATTGATTTCTTAAACGTGATTTATGTCCAAATCAATTTCCCGCTTACATATATCAGAAGCAAGTGTTTTTTTGTTAAAGTTTCGAAATGGAATTAGGAAAACGTTTTTTGTCAATCTTCTAAATTTCGATTTATGTGGAATGTTCCATTATGCACATTCACCTTTGAGGTCTATTTTATATGGTGAAATATAATTAATAAGCAAGGCTCTCAAAAATTATTAATAATTGAAATTTGAATGACCTTACAGAAATGGTATGTGAGTTAAAGGATATAATGTCTGATGATTTGCTGTGGGAGGAGGATTTTAGATATTTGAGATATTATATATTATAAGATGAAAAACCAAATGTCATACACCTAAGTACTTCTAAATGTTCTATGATTAACAAATATAGCATGAATAAAAATTTTGAAACCAAGAATGCTCACCCCTCCACTCAATTGCTAATAATCTACAAGAAACGCTTGCCTTTCATCAAATTTTTTTTTCAATTAGGTCTCAGTTCTCAATTGCATTTATGATTATCCAACAAAAATATGAATTACTACCTTTCTCTATAGCCGTTTAAGTATTACGTAAGAACTTTCCACGAGAAATTACAAAACTAAATGTTTAGACATCTCTTTGAAAAATGCATCAAATGTTGCAAAATAGTAATAATTTCGATAAACTAAACCAACAAATGATGTCTATTGTTGCACAGTAAACCCCAGCATATAAAGCCATCGCATATCATTCCGATTAACGACTTTAAAACAAAATTATACACTTTCGTAAATTCTAAGTTAATGTTTACTCAACTTCATTCATGATGAGTATTGGAGAATTTTTTATTTCAGGTCAGGAAATGTTTAACAATATGAATTTTAAGCTAAAATTATGAATCTTCAACTAGAATAGTTAAGTTTTCAGTCAAACAAATTAATTTCAAACAAAGAAAAAAAAATTCCAACAAAATAGTTCAATCTTCAGTTAAAGAAATGAATTTTAAACTATGCATCTTAAAAAAAGAATTATTAGTAAAGGTGTTAAACTTAGAACCATGTGGTTTAATTTATAACCAAAAACATGAATTTTCAAACAATAATCTTAATGTTCTACTGAACAGGATAAATTCGTACAGGGTGTCTTATCAAATCTCAGAAAAAAATCGACTAAAGAAGACAAATTTGGAATTAAGTAGCTGTTTTTTAACTCAAAAAAAAAACAATTTCCAACCCAAAACGGAACAGTTAAACCTACCTTCGACACAAATTTTCAAACAAAACGATGAATTTTCAACTAAAATTATGAATCTTTAACTGGAATAGTTAAGTTTTCAGCAAAAAATCTTATTTTGAACCAATAAGATTACATGAGTTTTCGACTGAAAAAGATAAATTCTCTTTCTTGAGAATAAATGAGATAAATGATAAATGAGAGAAATGAGAGAAAAATGAGATAAATCTTCCTTGAGAAAACAATTTTTGTCGATTTATCTTTTTTCGTATCTCGCATAGTTCGACCACGCAATGGAATTTTTAATTTTTAATTATTTTTTGTGTGATCAAAATTGGAATTTTCGATTTTTTCTCGAGAATTCAAAAAGGTGTTACGATCATAATTTTCTTTTTATTAAAAAAAGTCATGAGAGATAAATTGTTCATCTTTCTGAATACTACGAACAGCCCCACAGTATTTCAGAAAAAAATTTAAAATTTTCAAATTTATTGATTAATTTAAAAATATGTCTTCTCTACTATACAAGATGGCTTTCTTACAAAGTACTTGAATTTTTAACAAGATAATTAAATTGTTTACATTGAAGTTGAATTTTCAACATAAAAATATAAATTCCCAACAATAAGTGTCATAGTTTATACTTCAATAGAAAAACATGAAATTTATGCAAAAAAAAAGCTTTTTGAAACCAAAAAGTCCAATTTTCAAAAAATAAATATTTTTCACTAAAAAAAGAAAATATTACCTGAATTTTTGAAGCTTCAAGCCAAAAGACAAATTTTCTCTACAAAAATTGAATTTACAAATAAAAAATGTGACTTCAGCCAAAAATTATTTTTCCACGAGATTGATACATTTCTACCCAACAAAAATGAAATTTCAAACCAAAAAAATTATTTTATTTTTTCCAAAAGAGGAGAATTTTCAACTAGAAAAGATCAATTTCAAAAAAACGGAAAATCTACAATTTCAGTTGAAGAATTAATTAAAAAAAAAAAAAGACTTTTCCACTAAACAGTTAAATTTGTAACCAAAGACATAAGCCTTTAATCAAAAAATAAATTTTTAACAATGTATTTTACCGTTGACCCAAGTGGTTAAATTGTTAATTTAAAAATATTAATTTCCAACAAAATAGTTAAACCTTCAACTAAAGAGATGAATTTTCAATTAAAAGTATAACTCTTGAGAAAAAATGATTTCTTAACAAAGTGATTCAACCAAATCTTTTAAATAAAATAGTTGAATACTTAAGCAACGGAGAATAATTCTTAACCAAAAAGTTGCATTTTCATGGAAAAAAAAAAGAAATTTCTACCAAAGCGGATGAATTTATAAATTAAAAAGAGAAAAAAAAATAGTTCAATTTTCTGTTAGAAAAGATTACAGTTAACTATCGACCATGAAAGGTCCTTCATGAAACCACCACCTAAGAAAGAAACATATATCCTCCG
>CAKNXH010081468.1:0-24026 GCA_932178445.1 Andricus quercusramuli
CGATGAATTCTATCAATTCAATGAATTCTATTGTATCAATTTAATTAACTCTATCATTTCAATGAATTCTATCAATTTAATTAACTCTATCATTCCAATAAATTCCGCGAATTCAATGAATCCCACAAATTCAATTAATTCCACGAATTTTATTAATTCCACGAATTCAATGAATCCCACGAAATCAATGAATTCCACGAACTCAATGAATTTCACGAATTCAATTAATTCCACGAATTCAATCAATTCCACGAATTCAATTGATTCCATTAATTCAATGAATTCTACAAATTTATTAACTCTGCGAATTCAATGAATTTTACGAATTCAATTAATCCCACGAATTCAATAAGTTCCACGAATTCAATTAATTTCACGAATTCAATAAATTCAATAAATTCCATAAATTCCGCAATTCTAATGAATTTAACAAATTTAATCAATTCCATGATATCGACGAATTCTATCAATTGAATGAACCTATCATTGCAATGAATACCACAAATTCAATCAATTCCACAAATTCAATTAATTCCACGATTTCAATGAATTCCACGAACTCAATGAATTCCAAGAATTCAATAAATTCCACGAACCCAATGAATTCCACGAACTCAATGAATTCCAAGAATTCCAAGAATTCAATAACTTTCACGAATTCAATAAATTCCACAAATTAAATGAATTCCACAAATTCAATGAATTCCACAAATGCAATTTAATCCACGAATTCGATGAATTCCACGAATTCAATGAATTCAATGAATTCAATGAATTCCACCAAATCAATGAATTCCACGAATTCAATGAATTCCGCGAATTCAACTGATTTCACGAATTCAATTAATTCCACGAATTCAATCAATTCTACGAATTCAATAAGTTCCACGAATTCAATTAATTTCACGAATTCAAAAAATTCGATGAATTCCACGATTTCAATTAATTCCACAAATTCAATTGATTCAATTTACTCCATGGAATCAATGAATTCCACGAATTCAATGAATTCCACGAACTCAATTAATTCCAAGAATTCAATGAATTTCACGAATCCAATGAATTCTAAGAGTTCAATGAATTCCATGAATTCAATCAATTCCACGAATTCAATTAATTTCACGAATTAAATGAATTCCACGAAATCAATGAATATCACGAATTCAATCAATTCCACGAATTCGATTAATTTCACGAATTCAATGAATTCCACGAGCTTGATGAATTCCGCGAATTCAATGAATTCCATCAATTCAATACATTCTACAAATTTAATCAACCCTGCGAATTCAATGAATTTCACGAATTCAATTAGTTCCACGAATTCAATTAGTTCCACGAATTCAATCAATTCTACGAATTCAATAAGTTCCACAAATTCAACTAATTTCACGAATTCAATAAATTCCAGAAATTCAACGAATTTCGCAATTCAACTGAATTTCACAAATTCAATCAATTCCATGATTTCGAGGAATTCTATCAATTCTATGAACATATCATTTTAATGAATACCACAAATTCAATGAATTCCACAAATTCAATCAATTCAACGAATTTAATGAATTTTACAAATTTAATCAACTCTGCGAATTCAATTAATTTAACATATTTGCTGAGTTTCGCAAATTCAATAAATTCCATGAAGTCGATAAATTCTATCAATTTAATTAATTCGATCAATTCAATGAATTCCATGAATTTGATAAATTCCACAAATTCAATCCGCGGATACAATAAATTTTACAAATTTAATGGATTTTACAAATTCAATAAATTCCACAATGTCGATAAATTCTATCAATTCAATGAATCTATCATTTCAATGAATACCACGAATTCAATGAATCTATCATTTCGATGAATACCATGAATTCAATGAATTTCACGAACTTAATGAATTCAATAAATTTTACAAATTTAATCCACTCTGCGAATTCAATGAATTCCACAAATTCTACAAATTTAATCAACTCTGCAAATTCAGTTAATTTCACATATTGATAAAGAAACCATTAATTCACTCATGTATTAATTTCACCAAATCAATGAATTCCACGAATTACATCAACTCTGTGAATTCAATATTTTTCACCAATTTAATAAATTTCATAAATTCAATTAATTCCACGAAATCAAAGAATTCTATAAATTCAATGAATTCAATTTGTTACACGAATGCAATGTATTCCACGAATTCAACAAATTCCACAAATTTAATCAACTCTATCAATTGAATGAATCCCACGAATGCATTGAGTTTCACGAATTCATTGAATTCTATGAATTCATTGAATTCCACGAATTCATTGAAGTTTACGAATTCACTGAATTCCACGAATTTGTGCAATTATACGAATTCAATTAATGCCATCCATTCAATCAACTCCACTAATTCCATGAGTGTCTGAGGGGTCAATAAATAAAGTGAGAAAAAGGTGTTAAGGGAATGGGGTAATAGGGTGATGGGAATTAAATCATTTAAGGTATATATATATATATATATATATATATATATATAAGAAATTCTTCCGCGTCAGTGGCTGACCAATTGAAAAGAGGCCTAAAGAGCGGGAAGCCTTAAATTGAGTATTTTAGCATGACGTCATGAAAATACGTCATGCGACTTTTTCGAGGAAATATTCTAAACGTGAAAGACATAAATGTACAAATAGTAGTACTTCTCAATGTGTGTATATATATATATTTGTATATATCTTTATATATATATATATATATATATAATGAAATATACAATCAATAATCCCCCGGAGTGCTTATCTACTAACTGACAGTTATTTTTCCAGTGCACAAAAATTTCATACATATTTATTTTTACAGTAGTCGGTGCTATAGGAGATGAACGCGAACGCTCTGCTAGTGATTCCATTCATGTGAATCCAGCCATTCACAATCCATCCATTTACAATCCATTTCGTATCACTCCAGGAAGCCAAATTAGTATACATAAAATGATAAATGGCCAACCTGTGCCTAAACAGATTGTTAGTGGACATCTCCAACCTATGACAAGGGAAAGTATTCCAGGGACTGCTAACCCATATGGGCACGCTACTGTAGTACTCAGTTCTGGCGATCATTTCTATGCCGATCTCAAACCCATCAAGGGATATAATGACCATGCGCATGATGGTGGTTCTCAAGAATACAGCTGTTACATTACACGACCACATAAATATGGTTTGGAAGCATTACTTCAGCCCTTCTATTCAGCAGATCAGATGGGTGGACATGGACGCGTTCATTTTGTAGCTCCGAATAAAATCAATGTTGTGGGAATTTTACAGCATTCAGATTTTGGTTACTAGTAGGGATGTTCCATTCTTTCAAAATGATCGATCTTTTAATCGATCATGAATCGAATCTACTTGAATCGATGATGAATCGAATCCAGGTGAATCGATTCTCTACTATTGATTTACAAATTTTATTGTAAAATGCTACTATATAATAAGCCTTTGATGGTGATAGTGGTACATGTGACATTAACAGGTTCGCCTTGATCTGTGTATACTTGAACTGACCGGCTGTCGCTGGCTGTGGAACGCGTTGTTTGAAATTCGAATGAAGGCGGGTTGTATGGCCAATGAACGTCGCTACAATTCCAGAATGCGCAAATCAAGCAGGACCCTTTGTGATCACTGAGTAGTCCCATTGGTGGGATTCCGATGCCCTTTAAACCACTTGATCGAATCTTCCTTTTTGTCATATGTAGACGTAGATCTTAGATCGTTTGAAAATGATCGACTGCAACTACCTACTTATGTCTTGTGTAGCAGTAAGAGATAGGGGTACGTCGCTAATCGAGAAGGTGGGAGTTCTTGATTACTGAATATTGCCACTCTAGTTCTGGAACATACGATTGAAAAAAAAAACAGTTGCAGTCGATAGTTTCGAAACGATCGAACGTCTCTGGCTGATTGCATACGGTAGAAAGACTGATTCGATCAACTGGACTGAAGATCGGAATCCCAGCGAAGCTACTGATAATGATTTAGATCATTTTGTTGCATTTTATAACCAGGGACTTCAGACACTGAGTATACTTTTTGTCGATCTATTCATGTGGTGACAAATAATATATCCTAAACACTATAATTTTAATGTGTGATAACTTTTTCTAACTAAATCTAAGATCATTATGTCACTCAATCTGATGAATTACGCACATGTACAAGAATATCATACAGGTATCGATTGCGATTATCGTGACACCTACAGTTGTCATTTTGGAAGAATATACTTTTACTTAGCAACATAAGCATTCTGTGTATTATATTTATTTAAACCTTGTGTGCACACTGGGGTACCGAGGTGCCCACCACGGAACCTCGGAGGATCCTAAACATGTTCTTGTACATGAACCTGCACACGAACCACAATTTCGCCAAGGAAACTGTACAAGATCCTGCAAAGGAACAGAAGATATTCCTTCGTGTCAATTGCAGCAAACAAAGCATCAGAATGCTCTTCCTGATCAGTACCGGTGAGACAGGACCTTGCTCAGCGTACGAGAATCTGTAATCGAGCGGCGTACTGGGAGTCCTTTGAGAACAGATTTTCCGAGTAAAGCTAAGAGAGTTTTCTGCAAATAATTTGAAGGAGGAAAACCATCTCCCAACAAAAAAGGAAGTATGTTGATTCGTGTTTGACAGCTGATATAACATGGTGTCAAAGAAGTCGCCGAAGATGTTGTATGTATAACAAAAGTTCAGTAAACCTATAATGAGTTAACAAGATAGTGAAGATCTTATCATCACACTTTGTCCAAGTTGTCAATGAAATTCAAGATTCAGGTGCAAACTGCTCGGAAACTATGAGATTGACATACCTGTATATAAATTACCAAAGCCTTTTACTATCAAATGAAACTTCTGATTCGGGAACCAATTCAGGACACACCAGGGGAGTTGTGTCACAAACGGTGTCTCTAGGAAACCAGGTCGCCTTCTAGAGTACCTTACCTTACCCCCGCATGCGGGGCTCTGCGGGGGTTGACCTTTATTTCCCTAGCTACTCGTGGGAATTTAAATGGCGCATAAAGTAAACATAAACCGAAGAGTGTGTGAGGAGTTGAAAGGAGATCTAGATGTCGTAGAAGTGCTGGACGACAGTGAAAAGTCGTCCAGACAGGACCGAAGAAATGCGGAGGCAAAGATGCAGGAGGCCAGGGAAATATATGTTGAGTTGGACGATGTGTTGGAGAGGATGCAGGACTTCTGCTCCACGAAGAAGAATATGTTCATGCCTATCAGGGATGGACTGAAGGAGGCCCAGGTTCTAATGGAAAGGATGGCATTGACCTTAGGCTCTGCTGAACTTTCCTACAGAGAAGCGATTAAGCATGTCGAAGAGGAGGTCGACAAAAAACACCTTGAAACGCCGGAGAGAAAAAACGTAAGCCAGACGGGGATTCAGACCGAAGATGCCGAAAAAACTCCCGCCCCCAAACTTGGGAAGCGTGAGCGGGAGTTCACACTGAGTCCGGTCGAGGCGAACGAACCTAGGCCGGCGATGAAGAAGGCGAAGACCCGCAACGCTGCTGCGAAAGCGACGTCTATGCCCAAAAAGGGAGGTGAGAGGGCTGCAGCATCAGCACAGATGCCAAAAGCGGAGAAGAAGACGAAGAGAAGAGCTCGACCCGAGGCGGTTCATATTAAACCAGCCGAGGGTCTGAGCTACGCCGAGGTCCTCAAGGACCTCAAGTTGAAGTTGAAGCCGGGCACCCTTGGTGTAAAAATCAGGGGGGTCAGGCATACCAGAAATGGAGAGGTCCTTGTGGAGTTCGGACCTGGAGCGGAGGGCAGGGCCGAATTTTCGGCTGCTGTCAAGGAGGCGGTTGGGGTGGGGGGTACTGTGCACGAGCTCGTCGCCCGTACCGAGATCGAGGTCCTGGACCTCGATCCAACAACGGAGGCCGGTGAAGTCGAAGCGGCCGTTAGAAGCCACTTCGGTAACGAGGGTGTGGGAGAGGTGAAGGTCAGCCTCACGAAAAGAGCCTTCAGGGGCAACCTGAAGGCTTTTGTGGAGCTGGCCGAGGAACTGGCCGCAAGGTTGGTACGCACAGGACACCTGAAGGTGGAGTGGGTGTCCTGTCGTGTACGCAAAAAGGCGGAAAGGGTTCGGTGCTACCGCTGCCTAGGCTTCGGCCATATGGCAGCCGGTTGCGATGGCCCAGACCGCACGAGGTCATGTTGGAGATGTGGCAAAGAGGGCCATAGGGCTGCGGCGTGCGAAAGTTCGCCGCAGTGCTACCTCTCCGCCGCAAACGAAGACAACCCCCGATAGACCATCGTCCCGGGACAATGAGGTGTTGGTCGTTCCGAGAGGCAGCCTCATCGAGGCAACCTCGAGGACGACCAAGTTAAAGAATTGCACCCAACCAAGATGCCGAAGGCCGACGAGCCCGTTGTGCGGTAACACCACACTGCTGAGGACGATGCGTGCATCTTGGTTGGGTGCGGAGAGTCGAAATGCCAAGCTGGCTAGACATTGGAAGCCGAAGCACGGCTTAGTGGCCTTACCCCCATGTCCTTGAAGTAATGCGAAAGTGGTTCCGAGGACATGGGTTGGCGGGAAGAGGAGGTTTTAGGTCGAGTCCCACACTCAGTGCGTAAATGCATTCTCACCTCCTCTACGAAAAACAAAAAAAACAAAAAAAATCTCTAAAAATCGT
The DNA here is from genome assembly GCA_932178445.1 of Andricus quercusramuli. NCBI lineage: Eukaryota > Metazoa > Arthropoda > Insecta > Hymenoptera > Cynipidae > Andricus > Andricus quercusramuli. The sequence goes on from CAKNXH010081468.1 coordinate 6,698, forward strand.
TTTTAAAGGATGGCACACGTGAAAGTCAATTCCTGGAAATTAAACACTATGTCATATGCAAACCAATGAAAATCACTTCCAACAGTGGATCAAAAGCTGGAGAAGCGCCTAAATTGGGATCCAAAAGTAGAGAAGCTGATCTGCCTTGAATACAGCGATAACAATCAAGAATACAGATTTACCCATCCTGAGATTCACGGCATTTCAATACGCAGAGATGTTGAATTCCTTGGGAAAAAAATTCAACACCATCCAGAAATCAACAAAAGCTGTCATCGCACGAACATTAAAACATGAAGTGGGTTACTAGGTCGCTAATTTGGTTCCATAGACGCACTCTTAAATTGCGATTGTGAATTATAAATAAACTTTAGCCTTAGGAAGATTATTGTTACTCAACATTGAGCAAAGTGCTGTTGCTGTAAACGAGTTTATCACGTAATCTTCTGTCTGTCAAGATTTGACCAATCATCGCTCTCTTGTTAATCAGGGGTGTGATTAAATTTAAAACTAATAGCTGTGTTATTTTTCTTCACTTGAGTAATGAATAAGAATGACTAGTCTAGAATTGATTAAATTATCATCTGAAATTTGTTTTCATCACAGCTGCCTCTGTAGCAATCAATCTTTACATCGTATGATGAAAGCTGCTTCTGAACCTTTTAGCTCTTCTTTTGCCTTTTCGAGAAATGCGTTCTCGTATAAGTTCGATCTTTTGCTCATGAGGGACATGTAGAGAATTCATAGGGAGTTTCCACCATTTTCCCAGATGCGAAAAGGTCTGATTTTGCAGTGGATTTCGATGGGGGTAAACTAACTGGTTTCATGATGGGTCTCGTTCATACACGATTCTATGCTTTTAACCCATTTCCACCATGATGTGTTTGTTTCCTAGAAGAGAGAGGAAGAACCTTGATTATTCACAATGAATGCGTTCTATCATTTCCTCGGGGGTTGCGTATGGATAAGATCAGCTAGATGTTGTCTTGTTCTAGACAATCTATCCAGTTTTTTTAGGAGAATTGGGTCCCGTGATCACAGCTGATCTTCTCGGGTTTCCCCAATTTGAGGATTTAATCCTGACGGAATTCAGATATAGTATTTTGGGCTGTTGCTCTTCTCATGGGGTACAGTTTGACGGATTTGCTGAAGGTATCGATAGATGAGAGGATGATGTTGATATACTCAAATCCTCCATTAGTTGTAGGCAGCCGGAAGTTAGGGTCAATGGAAAGTAATTCCCCAGGTTTGACGGGAGTCACGTTTCTCGTTTCAGAGGAGCAAGTTTGATTGGCGACCTTGTTTCATTGACTAATTGTTTAAGTACAACAATTCATCCTCAATCACATTTTTCAAAACCTTCTTCACTTTCATTGTGAAACTTTTGTTGCAGAGCTGATTAGTTTTTTGAAAAAAACAATGTTATGCTTTTGAAGCGTCTTCTAATGCGTTTAACTCATGGGCCCTCGTGAAGAGCTGACTGGTTTTTTCCTAGCGAAGCTTTGAAGGATTTTGCGGCGGTCGAAAGAAGTTTTTCTTGCCAAGTGATATAGAAAAACTCGTCCTTGGTTGACATCCGAAATCTCATTATTTCGTTTAACATTTTTTTAAATCTTTTCAAATCTTTTCAATATTTCTTAAACTTAATTGATATTTCACACACAAAAAAAAACACTTTAAATTATCCCATAAATCTTAAGACATTTTTCTCTTCTCCTAAAACCATATAAAATTCTGAAAAAGCTTCTTTTTTCGAAACTTTCAAAAATCTACATTTTATTTTCAAGTTTTGGCCAGTAAAATGTTACGGGTACCGAAAATTTTTTGTTACTAAATTGCTGCTGCAGAAAATTTTTTTTTTTCCCCTATCAATATATAAAGAATCCTCATTAAGAAATCTCTAAACGATATTGTCGTTTTCGATTCTGACGATTTGCGAGAGTAACGCTGGTAACGTTTGCTTGCTGTAGGCCGCTCATATTCAACAGTACTGTGTATTTGTTATTTATTTTAATAATTTGAAGGAATTTTAAAAGACTGGGAATATTTTGGGGCATTTGAAACGAATCCAAAGTATTCGAAAGGGATGTCAATGATTGCAATTAATGCCATCAGATTCTAAAGGGTTGGAAATATTTTAAGATATTTTAACTGATTTCAACGAATATTCAACTGATTTTAGTAATTGAATTGATTCAAAAATATTTTTGAAGGAATTTTTCAAGATTAGGAATATTTTAGGGTATTTCAAAAGAATCCAAGGTATTACCAAGAGATTTCAACATGTTAATAATTTATTTGATGTTGTAATTCTTGTTTTAGCGACCTTCAAGGTTTCGTTGTTAGTAAAATGGTTTTCGCCCAGTGCTCTTTCTCCTTGAGGGTCTCTCTCTCTATTCTTTGAGTTTCAGGCTCCTTCCCTTTAGTGGGAGTGGGGAGTCGGGTGGTGATGTGAAGCTCCCCTGTTGAGACTTGTACCCCCTTCTTTCCGGCTTTTCAGTATTCATCTAGGTGTAGACGAGTGTGGCCGGTTGCGTGTGTTGTGTTGACTCGGGGTCAAGTGTTTCTTGTGGACGGTTCGGACAGTTAATGGAGTTAAAGTTAAAGTTAACGTCACCTTCAGTGGTTGAGTGTTTGTTTTGTGATTTCCCGACTCGATCGACTCCTGGTGTTGTGGGGAGTGACGAGTCGGACGACGTATCACCTCCGGTTGCGTCGGGATCGATCGTTCGGTGAACGATCGTGGTCGTAGCTTCCGGAGGTTACATCTGTTCTAATTTTCTACAAAAACCCAAAACCTTTTTTGGGTTCAACAGGAGTGCTTGCTGGGATCCTGCTTCCAGTGAAACTCTTAGTTTTTGGATAAGTTCGACAACAGGTATTTGGAGGTGTTTTCATAACCATGGTGATACATGTTCTGGGATCTTGTTCGTCGACTGTGACACGATTCAATGTGATCCTTTCGCTACCCCACGCCAGTCCGTCATTAAATAACTAACACAACAATTTGAAGGAATTTCAAAAAAATTTAAAGGATTTGAAAACTTTTAGAATTTTCTTGAAGATTCCAAGGATTTTTCATTTGATTTCAGTACTTTCATTGATTCCAGAGGTTTTGAAATATATTCTAGAGTAATTTAAAAGATTCCAAGGCATTTTTGAAAGCTTTAAATAGTTTTAAGTGATGTTCAAAGTTTAAAAAGGTCTTGAAATATTTTGAGGAATTTCTAATGACTTCAGGGAATTTTTTTATTTGAATAATTTGAAGGAATTGCAAAGGATTTGAAAAATTTCACGCTATTTTTCAAATTTCCATTTGGTTTTAAAGAGATTTAAAAAATTTAAGAATCCAAGGAATTTTGAATTTATTTCAGTAATTGATTTCAGAGGATTTCAAATATTTTTAAATTTTCAACCGATTTTAAAGAGATTTAAAAAGTTTCAGGAAATTTTTAGAAAGTTTTGAGGTTTCAGAGGATTGGAAATATTTTAGAGTATTTTAGAAGATGACAAGGCATTTCCAAAAGCTTTAAAAAGTTTTAACTTTCAAGTCATTTGAAAATAATCAGAATAAATATATAAGAAATTTCAAAAGGCTTCAAGAGATTTCCAAGAGATTTCAATAATTTTGGAGAATTTCAAAAAATTGTCGTTGTATTAACAACGACAAGTGTAGGCAATAAAACTTGATGATAAATAGGAACATTGATATAAAAATATAAATAAATAGTATATAATAAGTTATTACCTTAGAACATAAGTTTGGAAGACTTTGGAAGGATTTTTATGTTGGCTATGTCAACAATAAAATGCCTGTATAATAGAGAAAATAGAAAGAACTTTTTTTAAAAAATTTTTTATATATTGCAAAAATTCTGATGACAAAAAGTTTGTATTGAAATTATTTTGTAAAAGTGAAAATAAATGATTTAAAGAAAAAAATCTTTTTTTAATAACTTACCAAAGATTTTTCCAAATTTGATAGAACTTTTCCGTGAATGTGGACACACCCACATTTACTTGTACATTTAAAATAGAATTTTTCATAGAAACAAAAGAGCTTTATGGAGAGCTCCAAAAACAAAAAAAGCGAGAAATGTCATCTTTAGACGCCATGTCACAACGTGTGTTTACAAAGTCATCAATAATGACTATGATCTTATTTGTTCTTGAAGACATCCCAGATAGCAAAATGCCCGCCGATTGCAAGCGATCTGCCGGCCCGCGGTCCGATCGATCGGACCGACTTGCCGGCAGATATGCACCTTAATGTGCACACCATTGATGTCTATATGCCCGCCCGACAGGCGGATGTGACGCTGTCCGGCGAACTGCATGCCCGACGGTCCGGTAAAATGCAGGCTGAGAGTGCGAGTTGATTAAAATTGAAAAAATCTTTTTTTATGTAAATAAAATAAAAATTTCCAAATATCACGAAAGGTAATGACGAGAGTCTGCGTATAATAAGTCCAAGTTGAAAGAAAAATGTCAATATTATAAAAATTTCTTTTTATAATATTGACATTTTTCTTACAACTTGAACTTTATATTATTATACGCAGAATTTCATTACCTTTCGTGCTATTTGCTACTTTTGTTGATTTGAAGGACACCGACAGCAAAAAATTGCTAACAAATTTTATGTTCCACTCACAGCCAAACAATACCAAAAACCGCAAACGATGAAAGGTATAACTCCGTTATACAAGTAGATTACTCCGTATTCCAAGTGGATTACTCCATTTACAAGTGGATTACTTACTCTTCTATTTTATCTGGAACGAATAACAATTATTGTTTGCAAATCGTACACATCCGAGCGAAAATTCACGGGAGTGAACGCCACACGAGATGAAACACGACAAGAACAGCTGATCCAAAACGCGCATGCGCGTTTTTGATCTCAAACTTCTCGCACTATCAGCTTGCAGCGGTCGCGTAAATCGCAGGCCCGTCGTTCCTCGCCGTTTGCAAGCCCGACGGGCGTCTCATGTACCGGACCGTTGCCTGCCGTTGTCCGCCTTTCGGTCGCATTCCGACTCTGCCGGCCTGTCGCGTGCATTTAGCAGGCACGCTGGTCTCCAGCCCGTCGGGCCGATCGCGTGCCTGCACGTATTGTTATCTGGGATCACAATTAAGTAATTTTTGAATCCAGAAAATCCTCGTGAAAAGAAAACTTATTTCCAAAAAAGTAGCGGTGATTAAAATTCGATAAAAATTTGACCAGATTCAAATTAAGTCTGCTCATAAATAATGTCGCCAAATACACACTTTGCTGATTGTAATTAAAAGTCGCATAATGAATTTTTGTAGCTTAAAATAGACTATGGATTTTTATAATAAGTAAGCAGTATATTTATTATATGGTATATTAAGTCTATAACATATTAAACATTGTTCAGTGGCGATTTTCTGAATCTAATTAAATAAAAGAATTTTAACATAAACAGTGAAGAATAAAAACAGTTTTTTGCACAAATTGGAGTAAATTATTGAAAATTAGAATATTATGTAAGTCATCCAGCTTTGCTTGCGGCGTTGGTCTTTTGGGCACTAGTTTTTGCCTTGCTCACTGTTTTTGGTTGTTTCTTACATAAGCCATTACAGCGTACAACAAAAATATCGTCGAGCAAGTCAGGCGATAGTTCGCTTCTCAAATCCGAGAAGATAAGCTTCATTCCAGAAAAGAGCATCTCGACACTGACCTGCGTCATGGGAACCGCTTGAGCGATCATCGCCAGTTCGTAGAGCTCTGGCATAGTAATTTTATTTTCCCTCCAAAAACTCAAAATGTTGGACTTCCTATCCAATTTAGGAGTGGTCCTGAATTTGAGTAGAAGCGTTTCAATGTAGTGAGATGTTTCTTTCTCCTTACGTTTAGTATGCCTTTCGTGATCGTATGTTTTCAACATTTCTTCCACTTCATCTGCTTCTTCCTCTTCTTCCTCTCCTTCCAGAATCTGAAAACGATCATATTTTACACTATAACTATTAGAGACAAAAGATCAGATAATTCTATTTATTTAACTAGAACAAAAATATTTGAAAGAAGTAATACCTCCTGTGATTGAACTTCATTAGTGACGTTTGATGTTTCCTGTTCCTTTGGGTGAAGCTTCAGGCATATTTGTTTCAGCTTATTTCGTGCTCGAATCTCTTCAGCTTCATTTTCCTCTTCATCTTCCTGTCGATGTAAGACGTAGGGAAGGTACCTTGGGTCCAGATATAAGGCGGCCAGTAAAGCGTCGTTGTCCAGTAATTGTGATTCTCTCGATTCCATTGCAATAAAAAGAGCACGAGCAAACGGCGTATTAACCTTCTTGGTCTCCAACTTGCATTTCAGCCATGCACCAAAGAAATCACCAGGTAGAAGTTGTTCTTTCTGCAGCAACAGAGGTGTTATCCTAGAAGGCTCTACGGCAGCCAAAAACTGTTCAATCCGCTCCCATTCTACGTCTAATAGATAAAGTTCTTCATGGGTGGAAGAAAAATCAAGACAAAATGGTTTTAGATCAACAAAGGATTGAACCATAATATCAGTTGTGCTCCATGCCGTCGGCATATCAAGAACTGGTTTCTTATAACCACAGCTGATCAGAATCTTCACCATTGTCTCGGTTCAAAGAACTTTTACGACTGTCCGTGCCTACAGAAATGAAAAAAATATAGGCAAATGAATCTCATTATATACATATATTGTGTACACATGTTTTTTGTGCATGTTCAATACATTATTCTTATCAGGTACAGTACCTTATCAATAGTTTTCACCAGCTTCTCCTTCAAACCGTCTGTTACACACAGCTGAAGTGTGTGAGCCCCACATCAGATGCAAATCAAAAAGATGTTCTGTCCATCAAAATCAATAGTAGACTCTGGATGCTCTACGAATTCATGTAGGCACTCGCTCGTATGGACTTCGAATTCTTGTTCCTCATGAGAGTTCGACTTTCCTCTGCTGCTTCCATTCTCTTCTTGCTCTTCTTGGAGCAAACTCGTCATTTTTATCATATTTGCCCCATTATCTGTCGTACACGTGTACATTTCATCAACACGAATTCCATACTCCTCAAGAATTTCTCGGATGAGGCATCGCAAGTAATCCGACGTGTGTCGTTCCTCAAGGACTTTTACAGCTAATGTCCTTAACTGAATTTTTTTGTTTTTGATGAACTGTTAAAAGATAAAAGAAAATTAAAAGATTATTTCATCATACTTTTATAGCCTCTTGATTGCATCCTCCATACTGGCACTTAGAACTGTTTTCTTCCGAGTCATATTTGAAAAAATCATGAATTCGACTGGACACAGGTCTTCCGCATTTTTTCATGTTTGGAAAATTTTATTTATATTAGAAAGAATTTTTTTTAACTAATTAATTCGCTTAAACCGTGACAGCGAACAAGGAAACAAAATGCTAAGAACTAATGTTTTTAATATTGTTTTGTTTCTTCCTTTCCTTTCCACATAGCCTCTTAACAATTTTTAACCTTATTTTCTAAGCCCTTATCGTTCATATAAATATTTTTCCAGTGGAATTGGATACATAAAATAAAAATTATCATTCATAGAATATAAGCCAACAACATTTAAAAAAATAATTTTGAAAATTTCAATTCTTTTCATTTTTAGAAAATAATATTATTTCATTAGAGTGCAAAATAAATTTACAAAAGAATGAAAAACTAATTAACAATTGTCGGGTGGCTAAAAATGTAGAAATTATGGACCTGAAAATACAAAATCGATTAAAGGAAATCAAACGTTTTTTATAAGGACTAATAAAACTTACCTTTTAAGTTATTATAACCTACAATTGACTTCTCTATTTAGATACAAATTTCAAGTAATTTAGATTGCATCTCGATCGTCACTGTCTTCTTAGAAATTTTTTTTTTTACAATAATTATTGGAAACTAAATAGAGAATTTTCTAATACAAAGAAATCGTAATTTCGTCCAACATAACAACTATCATAATTTGAGCAGTTGAATTTGTAGACTAAATTTCTTTTTTGAAAAATGTCTAACTTGTCTTTAGGAGACGGAAAAAGGTTTGAGTTTGATTTTATTGGTCTGAAAATTACTTCTATGTTATTATGTCGTAAAATAGTAGCTAGTTTGTCAGTTATTCCCGAGATGTATGGAACCACAGTGCAAATTTTGTAATTATTGAGTTCTTTTCTACCTTTTTGACTGTAAATATTATTAACTCGGATTTGGTAAGTTTGTTGATAAGATTAATAGGGCAACCATTTTGAATTAAATTTTGTTGTATTAGTTTGATATTTTGTGGTATAAATTTGAATGAAGATAATTTAATAGCTCTATCTATGAGTCCGAAAATCATTCCTTTCTTTTGTGACCAAGGATGTTGTGATAGGAAATGTAGATATCTGCCGGACAAAGTGGATTTGTGGTACCAATTGGTAAGAAGACATTCATTATTGGTTCTAGTGATCGATACGTCTGAAAAATTAATTGTATAGTTTTGTTCCTGTTCAGAAGTGAATTTAAGATTTGAGTCAAATGGGTTGAAAATTCCGAAAATTTCGTGTAATTTCAATTCTGGAATGACCGTAAAAATGTCATCAACATATCTTTTATATAATGGTATTTCAAAATTTAAGGTTGAAAGACAGTCAATTTCAAGAGTATTCATGACAATATCCGCTATCACAGGAGAAAGCACAGATCCTATGGCCACTCCTTCTATTTGCTTATAATTTTTCTTGTTGAATTTAAAATATGTAGATCTTAAACAAAATTCAATTGCATTCAGGAATTCATCTCTTGGAATTAAAGTGTATGGAGCTATTTCGTCCCATTTGTTTTTGATAATTTGTAGAGCTAGGTTTATTGGAATTGAAGGGAATAAGTTAACCACATCTAAAGACACAAGATGATGATTTTTAAGCATTTTGAAGCTTTTAATCTCATTGACAAACTGCCAGCTATCTTTAACTAAAAAACTAGATTTTTCCGGTAAAACTTTTAGAAAATTAGAGAGATATTTAGCTAATTTAGAAGTTCGACTGTTGATGGTAGAAATGATAATTCTAAGAGGATAACCGGTTTTGTGAATTTTTTGGAAGTCCATAAGCTCTAGGGATAACCGTTGAATTTGCTTTTAGTTCTTTTGCATCCGTAGAGGAAATAAATGAATTTTGATCCCATCTGTTAATTATAATGTTCGATTTTTCACTTGTAGCTGTATATTCAAATTTAACTTCCTTGAATTTGGATTGATCTGATAATAAAGTTGACATTTTTTTAATATATTCGGATTTTTTCATAGCAACTGTTGTGTTGCCTTTATCTGATTTGAGAAAAATTATGTCAAGATTGTTTTTGATGAATTGAATAGCTGGGCTGAAGTTGAAGTTATCATGAAACTTTTGTTTGTTTAGGATAAGAGAATTAAAAAAATTAAGGATAGTTTGAGAATAATGGACTCTGATTTCATTTTGTTTATCGAAAGGTAAATTCCGGATACCAAATTCAATAGAAGCTATGAAGTCATGTGAAGGAAAATGTTTTTTATTGAAAGAATTGAGGGCAAAGCCTGGTCCAAGAGAAACAATTTGGATTACTTCTTCAGGTACTCTATAGTCAGTTAAATTTTTAAACCAGGATTTCATTAGGACTCATTTGTTGGATTATGTCAGAAATTTCACTATGTACGTCCCTGATTTCCATGTTAAGGATTTTTATTTTAATTGTTTTTGAAAGTGTATAAATTCTGAATTTGTTGAAAGGATCGTAAAATCTAAGATTCTCAAATCTATTATCATTCTCTAAATGTGGTGGAATATTACCACTTTTTCGGCTTCTGAGCTTGATTTCTTAAAATAGCTAATCTCGATGAAAAACAGGAAAATTGTTGTAAACATATTAATAATTGTAGTCCAAAGTGGAATCTGATCCACTGGTAGAAACTCCCATATGCGTTGGGCGGAAATCCTATTTGATTAGAGTGCATCTCTCCATCCGGAGACTGCTTTATACATTTGAAATGAATGTTTAGAACTGAAAATTACAAATTTTGCCCTTGTCATTTGAAAAAGGCTAAAATACTCAAAAGAGCAGACTCATAACAGGCACTAAAAGTCATATTTACGCATTGCGCAATCAACCAGGTTTTCAACAACAATGTGGACGAGATCTCGGGAATGCAATATTTTTAAGAAGAAAACAACTCATAAGTGATTTCTAGCATTCTATTTCGACATAGGGCAATATGAAGAAATTGGTGCTTATATCAACTTTTTAGAAGAGATATGGAATAGTTTGACTCTGCACATGCGTCGTTTCAACTGAAAATTCAACGCAATCAACAAACATTTTTGATTGTTCTAAGAGTAACAACTCCAGCAAAATAAGAAAAATTTCATGATAAAGAATCTTTGCCCTCCAATCTAATGGGAGGCAGCCTATAAAAGCAGCTGCCTCACCAAATTTTTCCTCTCGAAAATTCGTCTGGAGTCCACTATTGATACCTCTAATCGCTTTCTGGAAACAATGGATGTTGTCATTCTATTCTCTGCATATGTGGCTTTGTTCAATTTTGCAAGTAAGTTTGCCGAACATGATATCAAAAATTGTTATTAAAGTCTTGAATTTTATTTTCAATAAATGTATAATTTTTTATTGAATCTTTGCAGTTGAAAGAATGTTCGAACCAAAATTGTAGTATGGTGCCACGTAGCCAAAGTCAAATCTGATAACATATGGAATGGAAGAAATGGTAATTAACGCAACAATTTAGTTTATTGAAAAATATTAATTTTGGATTTAACTTCTAAATTCACAATTAAAAATTTTGAAATCCAAATTAGAAAATATTTTTGAGTCCATACTTTTGTTTACTGCCACGTTGCTTGCTTGGAATGTTGTGACATATGGAAAGAAAAGAGTAACGTTTAACGGAATTTTTCAGTTTATTTATTAATACTATTCTCAAAAGTGACTTCTAAATATGACAAAAGAAATATACAAATAAATTTTTTCAAAAATATTTTTTTTAAAATCTTCGTTTACTGCCACATTGCCAGATTAAAACAATGTGATGTATGGAGAGAAAAAAGCAACGATTAACGGAATTTTTTAGTTTCTTCATGAATAATATTCTTGAAAGTGACTCATAAATATAATAAATAAAATATACAAATGAGTTTAAAAAAAATTATTCTATTAAATATCTTAAATATCTATCTTGTTTTCATTCAAAAACATGTTCTAATTTATAACAAATCTTATAAATATTTCTTGAATTTACTTGATTTTTTCAATGTTTAATATCACCGAATTGAAATATTTTGCATTAAAATATCCTACACTATTTTTCGAAATTTTAGGATATCGTTTGAAATGTTTTGAAATCTTTTTCAATTCTTTCAAATTTTTTTTTTAAATAAAAAATCATTTATAATCTCCTCAAGAATCTTAAGAAAATTCTTTTTTTTATCTTCTCAGAATTTCGAAACCTACTAATCTTTTAAATTTATTCAAATCTTTTCTGAATTTCTTTTAAATTCTGCAAAATTGAAAAAATTGTCTTAAAATGTTTCAGATTCTTCTTTTACAATTTAAGAAATCTTTTGGAATATTTTAAAATCTTTTTGAAAATTCTCTCAATTAAATTTTCAGAACAAAAAATCATTTTAATTTTTCTTAGAAACCTAATGATTTTTTTTCATTTTCTTGAAACTTTATCCAATTTTAAACATATCTTTATTCTCTTTGTATCGTTCCAAAATTTCTAAATATATTTCAATCTTACTCAAATTTTTTCTAAAATTATCTTATATGGAAAAATGCATAATTTTTCCTCATAATCTTTTACACTCCTTCTAAGAATTTTAGGAAATAATTAAAATTGTTTAAATCCTGAAAAATAAAAATTGTCTTGAAGTCTTCCATATTCTTTTTCCTCACATTTGAAACAATTTTTACTTTTCAGGATTTAAACAATTTTAATTATTTCCTAAAATCTTTAAAAAGAGTGTAAAAGGTTATGAAGAGAAATTTTGCATTTTGCCATATTAGATCATTTTAGAAAAAATCTGAGTAAGTTTGAAATACATTTAGAAGTTTTTAAATGATACAAAGAGAATTAAAACTTATACAGATATTTTTAAAATTTGGTAAGGTTTCAAGAAGATGAAAAACAATCATTAGGTTTCTAAGAAAAATTAAAATGATTTTTTATTCTAAAAATTTAATTTAGAGAATTTTTCAAAAGATTTCAAAACATTGCAAAAGATTTCGAAAATTGTAAAAGAAAAATCTGAAAGATTTCAAGACAATTTTTGATAATTTTTTATTTTAAGACAAAATTTTCAACTTTGCAGAATTTAAATGAAATTCAGAAAAAAATTTGAATAAATTTAAAAGATTAGAAGGTTTCGAAATTCTGGAAAGATTAAAAAATAATAATTTTCTTAAGATTCCTGGGGAAATTATAAATGATTTTTTATTCAAAAAAAAAAAACTTTGGAAAAAATGGAAAAAGATTTCAAAACATTTCAAACGATATCCTAAAATTTCAGAAAATAGTGTGGAATATTTTAATGCAAAATATTCCAATTTGGTGAGATTAAACATTGGAAAAATCGAGTAAATTCAAGAAATATTCATAAGAATTCATAATTTTTAATGATTTTGCAAAAATATAAGAAAAATTCGAGTCAGTTAAAAATATTTAAACGAATTTAAGAGGTTTTGAATACATTAAAAATATTTTAAAACTTATAAACATTTCCGAAGATTTATCAAATAGTTTTTGATTTCTTTCAAACTTCTAAAAGTCCTCAATATCTTTTGAAAAGACTCAAAATTTTCCTAATATTTTGTGAGATCCTGTAAAATAGAAAAATGTCTTTAAAATCTTCTAGATTCTTTTTTGACATATCTGAAATATCCACAAATCTTTTTAAATTTTCTCAAGAATTTTGTAGAAACTATTAATATAAATTTGAAAGCGATAATACTTTTTTTCATGTCAGTGATTTCAATATTTGTATAACTACAAAAATATTTGAAAAGCATTCAGTGTTACATCAAAATATTGTTTTGTTTATTTCTAGACAATGCTTCATCTTAAAAAACCTTTTTCTTTATTTAAAAAACGTATATTATGCGTTAAACGTTACTCTTTTCTTTCCGTATGTCACATTATTCCAATCAAGCAACGTGTCAGTAAACAAAAACATTTATAAAAAATATCTTTCCCCAAAGAATTTTTTTATCATATTTTATTTGTTATACTTAGGATTCACTTTCAAAAATAGTATTCATGAAGAAACTAAAAAATTCTGTTGATCGTTACTTTTTTCCATTTGTCACATTATTTTAATCTAGCAACTTGGTAGAAAATGAAGCGGAAAGCATCTTTTGAGAGTGACTCCTATATATAATAAATCAAATATAAAAATCAATTTTTTTGTGAAAAATATTTTCATTTGCTGTCACGTTGCTTGATTGAAATAGTGTGACATATTTTGAAATGATCAAAGTAAGGTTTCTGTTTATTTATGAATACTATTTTTGAAAGCGACCACTGATTATAGAATAAAAAATTTACAAATACAAGTTTCCCTGCGAGGAATATTGTTACTAAATATTTTCAATGAGAGCCATGTTGCTAAATCAGAATAGTGTAACATATGGAAATGAAAAAACGTCCATTAACACAGTATTTTGGTTTATCAATAAATCTCAATTCTTAATTTCTCTCTGAAAAATATTTTTAATGACTTTTGTAATTGACTCCCATGTTCCCACATCAAAATCATTTACCATATGGATAATGAAAATTAACGATTAACGCAATGTTCAAGTTTGTTCATACATATTATTCAAAAATGAGGCTTCTGAAAACACTCATCACATGGCCTTAAATCAAAATTTCCGTAAGTGTGTCCTAAACGTAATATGCAAACAGAAATCCTCCTGCCTAGGTGCATAACTACTTATAGTTACTTTTCCAGTGTACAACAATTTTATAAATCTCTTTGTTACAGAAACCAGAGCAACTCGAAGCAAAACGAAAAGTACTACTGTCAAATAGATATGGGCAATCTTTTCTGCACGGAAATATTACGCCACACAATACGCAACGTTGCGGGGATTCTGTCGGGTGGGTTCATTACGTAGAACGGAATGAAATTGATGTTACCCGAGACTTATTTGTTTCAGGCAGCGAATAGTTTTTCCAAAAAAAACTATTCATTGTCTATAACAAATAAGTGTCCAGTAACACCAATTTTATTTCGTTCTACGTAATGAACCCACCCAAAAGAATCCCCGTTACGTTGCGTATTGTGTGTCGTAAGATTTCCATGCAGCGAAAAAAAATCGATGAATTATTAATTATTTTCGAAAGACTTGTTGCTGAATAGAATATTACCATGTAAAATCGAATTGAAGGGTGTAGGTGCATAATGGAACAATCCGCATAAATCAAATTCACAGGTTTGACAAACACTTGCTTCCAGTATATAGATCCATTGAAGTGATTCAGACAGAAATCATATTTGACAAATCAATCCTCCAATTATAAGATATAATTATGTGAAAATATATAAAACATATTCAAAGCCTGAATATGGGCTTACGTTTAATATATTTTTACATGATTTTATCGAAGGATTGATTTTTCAAACGTGATTTATGTCCAAATCAATTTCCCGCTTACATATATCAGAAGCAAGTGTTTTTTTGTTAAAGTTTCGAAATGGAATTAGGAAAACGTTTTTTGTCAATCTTCTAAATTTCGATTTATGTGGAATGTTCCATTATGCACATTCACCTTTGAGGTCTATTTTATATGGTGAAATATAATTAATAAGCAAGGCTCTCAAAAATTATTAATAATTGAAATTTGAATGACCTTACAGAAATGGTATGTGAGTTAAAGGATATAATGTCTGATGATTTGCTGTGGGAGGAGGATTTTAGATATTTGAGATATTATATATTATAAGATGAAAAACCAAATGTCATACACCTAAGTACTTCTAAATGTTCTATGATTAACAAATATAGCATAAATAAAAATTTTGAAACCAAGAATGCTCACCCCTCCACTCAATTGCTAATAATCTACAAGAAACGCTTGCCTTTCATCAAATTTTTTTTTCAATTAGGTCTCAGTTCTCAATTGCATTTATGATTATCCAACAAAAATATGAATTACTACCTTTCTCTATAGCCGTTTAAGTATTACGTAAGAACTTTCCACGAGAAATTACAAAACTAAATGTTTAGACATCTCTTTGAAAAATGCATCAAATGTTGCAAAATAGTAATAATTTCGATAAACTAAACCAACAAATGATGTCTATTGTTGCACAGTAAACCCCAGCATATAAAGCCATCGCATATCATTCCGATTAACGACTTTAAAACAAAATTATACACTTTCGTAAATTCTAAGTTAATGTTTACTCAACTTCATTCATGATGAGTATTGGAGAATTTTTTATTTCAGGTCAGGAAATGTTTAACAATATGAATTTTAAGCTAAAATTATGAATCTTCAACTAGAATAGTTAAGTTTTCAGTCAAACAAATTAATTTCAAACAAAGAAAAAAAAATTCCAACAAAATAGTTCAATCTTCAGTTAAAGAAATGAATTTTAAACTATGCATCTTAAAAAAAGAATTATTAGTAAAGGTGTTAAACTTAGAACCATGTGGTTTAATTTATAACCAAAAACATGAATTTTCAAACAATAATCTTAATGTTCTACTGAACAGGATAAATTTGTACAGGGTGTCTTATCAAATCTCAGAAAAAAATCGACTAAAGAAGACAAATTTGGAATTAAGTAGCTGTTTTTTAACTCAAAAAAAAAAACAATTTCCAACCCAAAACGGAACAGTTAAACCTACCTTCGACACAAATTTTCAAACAAAACGATGAATTTTCAACTAAAATTATGAATCTTTAACTGGAATAGTTAAGTTTTCAGCAAAAAATCTTATTTTGAACCAATAAGATTACATGAGTTTTCGACTGAAAAAGATAAATTCTCTTTCTTGAGAATAAATGAGATAAATGATAAATGAGAGAAATGAGAGAAAAATGAGATAAATCTTCCTTGAGAAAACAATTTTTGTCGATTTATCTTTTTTCGTATCTCGCATAGTTCGACCACACAATGGAATTTTTAATTTTTAATTATTTTTTGTGTGATCAAAATTGGAATTTTCGATTTTTTCTCGAGAATTCAAAAAGGTGTTACGATCATAATTTTCTTTTTATTAAAAAAAGTCATGAGAGATAAATTGTTCATCTTTCTGAATACTACGAACAGCCCCACAGTATTTCAGAAAAAAATTTAAAATTTTCAAATTTATTGATTAATTTAAAAATATGTCTTCTCTACTATACAAGATGGCTTTCTTACAAAGTACTTGAATTTTTAACAAGATAATTAAATTGTTTACATTGAAGTTGAATTTTCAACATAAAAATATAAATTCCCAACAATAAGTGTCATAGTTTATACTTCAATAGAAAAACATGAAATTTATGCAAAAAAAAAGCTTTTTGAAACCAAAAAGTCCAATTTTCAAAAAATAAACATTTTTCACTAAAAGAAGAAAATATTACCTGAATTTTTGAAGCTTCAAGCCAAAAGACAAATTTTCTCTACAAAAATTGAATTTACAAATAAAAAATGTGACTTCAGCCAAAAATTATTTTTCCACGAGATTGATGCATTTCTACCCAACAAAAATGAAATTTCAAACCAAAAAAATTATTTTATTTTTTCCAAAAGAGGAGAATTTTCAACTAGAAAAGATCAATTTCAAAAAAACGGAAAATCTACAATTTCAGTTGAAGAATTAATTAAAAAAAAAAAAAGACTTTTCCACTAAACAGTTAAATTTGTAACCAAAGACATAAGCCTTTAATCAAAAAATAAATTTTTAACAATGTATTTTACCGTTGACCCAAGTGGTTAAATTGTTAATTTAAAAATATTAATTTCCAACAAAATAGTTAAACCTTCAACTAAAGAGATGAATTTTCAACTAAAAGTATAACTCTTGAGAAAAAATGATTTCTTAACAAAGTGATTCAACCAAATCTTTTAAATAAAATAGTTGAATACTTAAGCAACGGAGAATAATTCTTAACCAAAAAGTTGCATTTTCATGGAAAAAAAAAAGAAATTTCTACCAAAGCGGATGAATTTATAAATTAAAAAGAGAAAAAAAAATAGTTCAATTTTCTGTTAGAAAAGATTACAGTTAACTATCGACCATGAAAGGTCCTTCATGAAACCACCACCTAAGAAAGAAACATATATCCTCCG
>CAKNXH010081477.1:0-21349 GCA_932178445.1 Andricus quercusramuli
CAGGCTCTGTTGGTTAATGCGTCAGCGAACGGAATTGGGACCCTAATCCGACAAAAGCATTTTGTTGAAAATTCTTTTTTCCTTGTTATCTTCAATTTCATTGGAAGGAAAGGTTATCAATTATATAATTTCATGAGAATCCTGTGGTGGCGATGATGCAAATTCTATTGGTTAATTCGTCAGCGAACGGAAAGGAGGCCCTAATCCGATGTAAATATTCTGTTAAAAATTCGTCTTTTCTTCTGTTATCTTTAATTCTCGTAAAGGCAAAAATTGTAAATGGTTCAATTTGATTAAAATCCTGCGGAGGCGATGATGCAGGTTCTGTTGGTTAATGCGTCAGCGAACGGAAATGGGGCCCCAATCCGCTAAAAGTATTTTGTTGAAAATTCTTTCGTCCTTGTTATCCTTAATTTGATTGAAAGCAAAGGTTATCAATTATATAATTTCATGAGAATCCTGTGGAGGCGATGATGCGAATTCTGTTGGTTAATGCGTCGGCGAACAGAAATGGGGCCCTAATCCGATGAAAGTATTCTGTTAAAAATTCATCTTTTCCCCTGTTATCTTTAATTCTCGTAAAGGCAGAAATTGTAAATGGTTCAATTTGATTAAAATCCTGCGGAGGCGATGACGCAGGCTCTGTTGGTTAATGCGTCGGCGAACAGAAATGGGGCCGCGATCCGCTGAAAGTATTCCGTTGAAAACTCATCTTCTGTTATGTTTAATTTTAGTAAAGGCAAAGGTTATACATTTTATAATTGGATTAGAATCCTGTGAAGGCAAGGATGCAGGTTCTGTTGGTTAGAGCGTCGGCGAACGGAAATGGGACCTTATTCCGAGGATGAATATTTTCTTGAAATTTGATCTTTTTCCTTGTTATGTTCAATTCTCGTAAAGGCAAAGATTGTAAATGGTACAATTTAATTAGAATCCTGTGGAGGCAAGGATGCAGGTTCTGTTGGTTAGTGCGTCGGTGAACGGAAATGGGCCCTAAATCCAAGGATGAAAATATTTTGTTGAAATGTCGTCTTTTCCTCGTTCTGTTCAATTCGCGTAAAGGCAACGGTTGTAAACTGTATCATCTGATTAGAATCCTGTATAGACGATGCAGGTTCTGTTATTCAGTGCGTCGGAGAACGGAAATGGGACTTTATTCCAAGGATGAATATTTTGTTGGAATTAGATCTTTTTCCTTGTTATGGTCAATTCTCGTGAAGGCAAAGATTGTAAATTGTACAATTTGATTAAAATCCTGTGGAGGCAGTGATGCAGGTTGTTGGTCAGTGCGTCGGAGAACGGAAATGGGACCTCAATCTGATAAAAGTATTTGATCAAAAATTCTTATTTTCCCTGTTACGTTTAATTCTCGTAAAGGCAAAGATTGTAAATGGCTTAATTTGCTTAGAATCCTGTGGAGGCGATGATGCCGGTTCTGTTGGTTAATGAGTCGGCGAACGGAAATGGGACCTAAATCCGAGGATAAATGAACGGCGAGTGGACGGAGTGGACTAAACAGGCATCATATCGGGTAATGCGATGAGGAAGAAGTCGAATTTACGAGCGTTGTGAGTTTGATTTATGGGACGGGCCGCGAGTCGATCTACGATCGATCTGTGAGTACTGATGTGAGTACATCGGTGCGTCGAGCGAACACGCGATGCGAGGTTAATCGTTATTCCTATCGGACGTATCGAGAGGAGAATTAATAGCCAATCAGCGAGCATGCCGTTTGAATATTAAGCAGAAGGGTTTGCCTGATCCTGACCCTAACTGCCGAATGCACACACAGTACAACTCGAACCGTGCCATCGCGATCCCTTGGGACTAAACAATAATTGCGCTTTGTATGCAACTAACTATCTTCACTGAGCTATTACACTGTTGCCTTGCCTTTGCGATTAGATCCAATTTTCAGTTTCGAGATTTGATGCATTCTCCATATATGACATTTCTTTATCGGACACACTTACGAGAAGGTAATTAACATTTTTTTGAACTGTATCAATAACAGGCTCCACAGGCCAAAATGCTCTAAAAACTGGAAAATAATAACTTCTAACAAAAATTAATACGGATACTGTAATTGATTATATTTAAAATCCTCTAAATTCATGGAAAGATAACATTTTCAACAAAATAGATGAATTTTTAACCAAATAGTTGAATTTTTATCAGAATGATTAATTTCCAATCAAGGAGGTTAATATTCTACCGATAAGACAAATTTTCAATTAAATGGTTGAATTTTTCATGAAGGAGGTGAATTTTCAACAAAGAATGTAATACTTTAATTTATAACCAAAAACGACAAATTTTCAATATAATAGTTAAATTTTCAATCACGGAGATAAATTTTTGACGAAAATGATGATTCTTCAACCAAGAAAACAAACTTTTAAACGAAAAATATAATAGTTGTATTTTCAACCAAAGAAGATTCATTTAAAAAAAAATAGTTAAATTTTCAATCATGGAGTTGAATTTTCAACTGAAATGATAAATGTTCAACCAAAAAATAAATTTTCAATAAAGTAGTTGAATTTTTAAGCGATTAGTTGAATTTTCAACCAAAAAAGATAAATTTTCAAACCAAGAAGGCAAATTTCAAACAAAAGAGTTTAAATTTTACCCAGAGATGTGAATTTTCAACAATAAAGTAAATTTTCAACCAAATAGTTGAATTTTCCACCAAACTGTTAAAATTTGAAGCCAAAAAGACGAATTTCTTACAAATTAGTGACATTTTCAACCATAAAAATTTTCAAATTGGAAAAGAAAAAAATGTTGACAAAAATGTTGAATCTTGGAAGCAAAAGGACGCGTTTTAAACAAAAAGTGCTAATTTTCAGTCAAATAATTGATTTTTGCACCAAAATAGTTGAGTTTTCGACATAAATTTTCAACCAAATTTTTCAATTTTCAGCAGTGATAAGATTTGCATACAAAAAAGACGACTTTTTATACAAAAATAGAAAAAGGTTCCACCAAAAGCTTATTTTCAACCAAATAAAAGAATTACTGTTAACCCAAATGACAATTTTTCTACAAAACAGTTGAGTTTTTAACCTGAAAATATAAATTTTCAAGCAATAAGGATAAGTTTTCCGCAATATTTTTGATTTCCAACAAAATAATGACATTTTTCTCTAAAAAAGACGAATTTTCAACAAAAAATCTAATTTTTTATCAAATAGTTAAATTATTAACCCAAATGATGTATTTTCTGTTAAAAAATTGAGCTTTCAACGCGAAAATATGAATTTTTAACAAAAAAGTTGATTTTAAACTATAATCGATGACTTTTAACAACATTTTTCAATTTACAGAAAATAATAAAATTTTGATTAAAAAAAGATGAGTTTTCAACCAAAAATATAATAGTCAACTTTTCAACCAAGAAAATGTAATTTTCGAACAATAATAATTTGATTTTCTTATTGGGTTTCATTAATTGAGGAGTAAGCAAACGAAATATGATAAATTCATTTTTCGAACAAAAAAGATAATTGTTGTTTCTCTATGTTGGGAATATCATCAATTCAATTATCAAACTTAAATTGGTGAACCAAATTTGTCCCCTCTTTTAAATTTTCAACAAAAATTTAATTTTCAACTAAATGGTTAAATCTTCAGCCAAATTGTTGAATTTATTCCCCAACTGTTGAACTTTCAACAAAAAAGTAAATTTTCAATCAAAGAATAGAATTTTTAACTAAAAATAGTTGGATTTTCTTGTTCCTTTCTATCAATTCAGTTCGCATTCAAGTGGAAAAATGAGAAATTTTTATAATTTACAGAGTAAAGAATAATACTTAGTTTGAGAAAACATTGAATTCATTTTGTAATACTTTCAAAATATTAGGTTAGAAAACTAGAAATTTCGATTAGAACCTAACTTTAATTTTTCACTGTACCCTTCTATACACTCAGAAAAAACTGTCCTCAAACTAAAAAAACTGTCCTCAAACTAAAAAAACTGTTCTCTTGGATACACATGAAAATTTGCTTGAATCCAATAAATTTTGGTTCATTCAAGAAAATATTGGATTGATCCAACAATTTTGTTGTTGTTGAATCAACCAACTACTTCATCTATCAAAAGATTTTATGAAAACAACCAAAAAATGTAGTTGGGTCTACCAAATATTCTTCTTTTTCATATGATAACCATATTAGAACAAAGAAAAATGTTGTTCATCCAACAAAGTTCTTTTCTGAGTATATTCGGTCCATAAACAAAGAGTGCCCTGCGAAAAGCCCAGTTGACAAAAGATGATTGAGCTTTTATCAGAGTTTATTTGTGGAAAAATGATTAATTTTTCATTAGAGGAGGGATCATGGCTGCAATCTGCTGGTTCGTTACTCGGAACTTTGTTGACTTAATTCTGTAAGCGAGATCAGGTCGCACGGGTCCAATATCAGTGCCGCATACATGTGTATAACCATCGCATCACTTTTGCGCGAGTTTCCCGGCTAATAATTTCTGAATAATTTGGTACGACCCTCCGGTGTATCGAAACGCCGATACCACTTGCGGAGAATGTCTCTTTATGCGAAAATACATACGTAATTGACATCAGGTGGTGCAAAAGCATATACAGGGAGAATATTCGCGATGTCGGTTACGTTACTAGCATTTAGAATGCACACTCCCCAGGCGTCTATCTGCTCCGCGCATCTCCTCCGAGTATATTTCACAGGTACAAAGTTGGCGAATACCACGCTATTCCACCCGGATAAACGTTTAAATCGGTATCACATAGCTGACAAAGTGCCCTTTTAATACCGCTCGTTCCCGAGGGGCATAGAACATCAGTGCATTTTTTTCATTCTCTTTTACCATACCTTTTACCATGCACGATCAAAGGACTTTGGAACGATTAAACACCCAATGAAGTTATCTGGGGATGATTCTGTGTTTTATCCAAAATCCCTCAAAGCTGCGAAAGAGAATTTTTAAATTTGGCGAAAGATAAATTTAACAGGTTGGCGTTTCCAGCTTTTGCAGGTCCAATTGCCACACATTGATTTAAGGGCATTGGTTTCAATCCGGCTGTGCGGGGTCAGATTGGTCTAATTGTTTGCATTCGTATTCTTGAAATTGTTCTCCTTTTTCTTTGGAAGCTATTTTTTAGGAAAACTGTTTCTCTTTTATGTTTTCTGTTTTATGTTATAATCAAAACGGTGTAGTTGTGATGCGTTTGGCAAAGACAACCCACCAAAGCTTATCAACACTGCAGCTTAGGTCCGAATAGTGTTTTTCAATTGTCTAATTTAATTTCAGTTTTGAAAAGCTGCTATAATGCTTCAATAAACCAAATATATATGTGTGTATCTTCATAGCATTATGTCTGTGGCAAGGAAAGATCACCATTGCAAAAATCAGTATAATTAAATTAAGTGACAATATGAAACAAAAGTTATAATATCGTATGTACAATGGGTTGTTATGTCATACTGGTCGAGTTCAGGCAGTGTTCTATTCGAATTGAGGGAAAGCTCTGATTTTCAAACATGTACTTGTAAAATTGTAGATCAAACGAAGCATCCCAGGGTTTATATTTGACAATAATAAATGAAGATTGTTCTCGTTGATCATAGCAATGTTACACAAGTATTGATTTCTGAAGTGCGAGTAGATTGGACACTTGGTGAAGATGTGTAAAAGATCTTCATTTTCTCTTAGATTACATAACTGACAAATCTGTTCTGGATCGATTACTGTTGATTAATTTAGAGAACAACTTAATGATGAACCTGGAGGAGGTTCTTATTTAAGCGATTATGCTCTTAAACAAGAAAGGAAATTTGAGTAGCAGATATTGCTGGGGTAGCGCATCATTGCCTAAAATTTTACTGTATATCTATCAGCTTCAGTACCGATTTGATTTACAGGATTAGGACCATTGAGGTCCAGAAGGTTGTGACCAACACCTGCTCTTTCCAGACATCTAATAAGTTTTTCTTGTCACTTATATCAACAATTTTTGCTGTTTGCGGTTTCTGCTATAGTTTTAACATACATAGTTCAGAATAGTGCTAGTCTTCCATATCGCCATTCCTTGCCACCCAATTTAGCGCTATTTCTAAGATTTGTTATGAAACACAGAGTAAATTAAACCAAATATTGGAGATCGCGTGGGCTTCTAACAATCACACAATTTTGATTTGTGTTTGCTACATCTAGCTAAATACGTCACTGACATAAATTTGGTCTGCACACGAGAAGGAATGTGACACTAATGCCAGATAATTGAAATTTGTAGTGAAATTGTTTTCGCTGAACTGCAGTGTTGAGAAATGTTGAGAGAACAATGGATAATGCAGAAAACTTGTCTAGCTTCAGACACTCTGCCTAAACCCTTGCATAAACCAAAGAAAGTTAGCATTATAATCGCACTTATGCAATTCAAACAAAATATAAAATAACACATTCCCTTCAGCGTTACTTCTCTTATTCCAATCCTTCATGAGTTTGATAAAGCTTTCAAAACAATCTGAAGAAATCACTTCACCTGAAATGTTTCCAAGATTTCAAGAGCCGAATCGTTGAAATTCAAACGAGAAACGAGGGTTCTTGTTAAACCAATGTCGTGCATATGGAGGTCGAGTGAGCGACCCTAGGTTTCACTCGGGTTTAAATTCGACCGAATTCTCGTGAACTGAAAGGTGAATTTGAACCACCACAGGAGCCGGATTAAATTGTAGATGGACTCTTGAGAGAAGCGTGATTCACTGTGCTCACCAAGTGTGATCAGATATACTGTGTATACAGATAGCATACACAATACATACAGATAATATATACAATACATACATACATATCGCGTTATATGGTATATACCCCCGATGCAGAGAGGGTGGGAGGGAGTTTTGGGGTGGTTAATACATAGACAATATATGTAGATACATACACGAACTGCTGTTCCTTGGACCGTGCAGCGTTACCGTACCGAATCCCTTCCGATTATCGTGCCAATATTGTACTCTGTGTGATCGATGCTCTTAACCCACGATCTCCCTCTATTCCCCTTCCCCAACACGTGCATCTTGCACATAAGCTTCTAAAATGATATACACGTTCCTACATGCCTTGGCTGAAGCATTCAAACTATTGAATTTTATGGTGCCTCATTGATAAATCACCTACACTCGCACCTCAGGTGCTATGTATCATCTTCAGTATTGCACAAAAACTTCATACATTATCTCGACCCAAAAGATTAGTTTTCGTTGGCGGGACATAAAGAATGGAGATTGAGCAAATTTGTTAATCGTGTATGAGATGGAGAGTAAGCAAACAAATGACACGGGAAAGGTTGAGCTGAGGATCTTAAATTATTAATTATAACAGCTCAACAGCTGGAAACGAACTTAGGAATTTAAAAATCCGTGAATGAGACAATGATCATGGGGCTAATTTTATCATTTTCTCTATATCAGGGATATCGTATTGTCGATAGACATTATAAGCATAGCTAGAATCGATGGCAGTTAGGGGTTTCTCACGACATTTTGAAGAAATTTACCACAAACATTCTGAATTCTGCATAACATGGCATATTTCAGGACTCAAAAATTGTTTTTGGATGTCAAAAGCTTTTTCCGATGCTTGTGGAAAATTGTGTTTTTCTTTTTTATATCATCGTCCAATATAATCAAGGTATATTCATCTCACGTGAAAAAATTGAGACACCTTTGTAAAAATCGTTTTTTCTGGCTCACGAGATCTCAAAACGTGAAGATTTGATAATAACCGACGAAGTCCAATTTTACAAAAACCGATAGCGTCTCATAGGATAAGAATGTTAAAAAAATGTTGTTTGAGAAGGCATTAGGTATTGTTGGATCGAGAATTTAGTTGCTTACAATATTAAACATTTTTTAAATGTGTCCTTTTCTTTCTTTTAACATTATGGCCACCTACTCATGAAAGAAAACACCGCTGAGGAAGTAACGGAATGGTTTTTATTTTATTTTTTTCGCTCTAAAACTGGATTTGAACTCACGTACGTGAATGACGCTTTTGTTGTCAAAATGCAATCTTCAGTTTTAATATCGAATTCACAAAACAAAGAGTTAATATTTTAATCTCAATTTAATAGAATCTTGTATTAAACAATATGCTCAATATTTCTGCATTTATTACTTAACTGTAACTACAATATTTAACTAGAAAAAAAGACGTACGGTAATGACGTCTGAAATGACAAAAAGCGAGGTACAGACTTTAAGGTTTTTACAATATTATTTATTTGAGTTAAAAAATGTGTATCAATTAAATTTATCTTCATCTGAAGTTACTGTCTAAAAAAAAGGAGGAAATCAGATTATCCTTGTACAAAGTGAGTTTGGGACACCGTACGGTAATGACGTTTGGGGTGTTCTTATATGGAATTAAAGTTAATAAGTAACAGAAATTGAAAAAAAGAACTGACCATTCTGTAGAGGATGATAATAAGTGTTTATTAAATTAAAGAAAAAATCAGTACGAGTTTCTGAGTTAATGTGCTAAAAAGCCATCAACTAATTTAAAGAATTTAAAAAAGCATCTTTTTTCAACGATTTCATTGATATAAAAACTAATTTTTCGATTTTTTAGAGTCAACAGTATTCTTGCAGAAGAGGGCGAATAGTCATACTATATCGAATCTCATTCGCTATTCCTTCGAATTCCCGAGTGTAAAAATCGCCAGAAGCTGATGATCCCCGGGGAAGAGTTTTGCAGGACTTGTGCAAGGGGAATTAGATTAAAAACATTAAAGTCAGCCCCTGTATTACGAAGTAAGCAGTGGGCACCCCCAGTCAGTCATTTCGTGATTGCCTTTTCGAGAAATTGCAGGCGCGTCGGACCGCGAAACGAAATTTATGCTGCAAATAAGCCTCGAAGTTTAAATAATTGCATTTCTTCCGTGCCTGATGTATGCAGCTACAATGATCGCGATCGGTGCGTGACACTGGAATTGATTGAAGCTGATTTCACTAACTATGTTAGAGGCAAACTTAATTTCACAAACAAATCAAGTAGCATTTGTTACATGCAAATTGTAGTTACTTGTTTTCGAAAACTGGCACAATGAGGCATTCTGAATTTGGATTTGACAAATCGTATTTTCTATTTTCAATAATAGAAATTATAACATTCAAATTTCGCGGGAAAATGTATCGCTTCAAATTGAAAAGGGCGCTAAATTTAAATGATTAAAAAGTCTATAATGTTAATGTCAAATACATTTTTGACTAAAATGATAAATCTTCAACCCAAAAGATTAATTTTCTACCAAAAAGGCTCATTTTAAACGCAGTACATGAATTTTAATTAGGAAAAAAATCAATTTTCAACAAAAATTACAAATAGTTGAAATATCAGAAAAATAAATGTTCAACAAAAAAAATTTCAACAAAATGGTTTGTTTGTTACTGAAAAGATGATTTTTCAACAAAAACTAGAAGAATTGAACTTGTCGTTAAGAGAATCAATTATTATATAACAATATTTTGATTTGCAGTTAGAAAAGTAATTTAAAAAAAAACGAGTTTTCAGCAAAATTAATTAATTTTCAACTGAAAATATAAATTTTCAAGCCAAAACGGAATAGTTATATCTTCAGTTCCAAAATTAGTAGAATTATCATTTCAAAAGATGAATTTTCTATTTAAAAAAAAACCAATTTTCAACTAAATAGTTTGTTTTTTTTAATGAAGGAAATTAATTCTTAAAAAAATATAGAATAGTTAATTGTTCGAGTGAACAGATAATTTTTTAACGAAAAAGATTACATTTCTGTCAGAAACGTATATTTTCCACAAAAAATGGGATAGTTTAAATGAATTTCCATTCTAGAAAAAATTAATTTCCAACCAAAAAAATTACAAATAGTAAAAATATCAGAGGAATAAATGTTTAACAAAAAGAAAATGAATTTTCAACAAAATAGTTTGTTTTTCATTTAAAAAAATTATTTTTCAACCAAAACTCGAAGAATTGAACTTTCAATTAAGACAATCATTTTAAAAAAACAATGAATTCTCAACAGAATAATCATATTTTTACTGGAAAAGATAAATTTGCCAACCAAAAATATAACATTTCAATTTGCAGTTAGGAAAGTAAATTAAAAATAAAAACGAGTTTTCAGCAAAATTAATTAATTTTCAACAAAAAGAAACGAATTTTCAACTAGATAGTTTTTTCTTGATGAAAGAAATGAATTCTTGATGAAAAAATATAATAGTTAATTGTTCGACTAAACAGATAATTTTTTAACGAAAAATATTACATTTCTATCAGAAAGGTAAATTTTCCACAAAAAATGTAATAGTTGAAGTGAATTTTCAATTCAAAAAAATTTAATTTTCAACCAAATACATGATTTTCTAACAAAAAAGATAAATTTTCTACTGAAAATGAAGAAGGATAATTTACAGTTAATCAAATAAATTTCCAACCAAAAAACAAACGAATTTTCAACAAAATAGTTAAATTTTCAACCAAAGAATTGAATTTTGAATCAAAAGATGAAGTTTCAACCAATGAGAGTACTTTCCTACAAAAAAGGCAGATTTTCAACAAATAGTTGAATTTTAACCTAAAACTGATAAATTTTCAACTAAAAATAGAATAGTTACATTTTCTGTAAAAAAGAAGTTAATTTTCAATCAAATTAAAGTAAATTTTCAATGAAATAGTTTCATTTCCAACCAAGAAGATTAAATTTCTATCAAAAAATATAAATTTTGGACGAAAAATAGAACAGTTACATTTGCAGTTTAAAAAAAATTAATTCTTAATAAGAAAAAACTCATTTTCAACTAAAAAGATCAATTTTCACATTTACAACCAATGATATGAATTTTTTACCAAACAAGATGAATTTTTAACAAATTACATGAATTTTCAATCAAATATTTGAATTATCAAAGGAATTTCCAACCAAAAAGATTAATCATTCGCCAAGAAGATTAAATATTCTCCCAGCAGAAAATTCAAATTTTCAATTAGATACTGTAATTTTAGAACAAATATTTGAATTTTCAACTTAAGAAGATAAACTTAGAACTAAACATGTACGAGTTAAGTATTCAATCGAAATAATTTTTATCTCGGAAACATAATATTCAACAAATTAAGTAAATTTTGAACAAAAACAAGGTTTTTCAACTAAATGGATGAATCATCAACCAATCGAATAAACTTTTAACAAAGTGGTTCCACTTCCAACTAAGTAGCTGAATTTTCTACCAAAAAAAGATGAATTTTCAACCAAAAACGTGATATTTTATATTTCAACAAAGAAGGATTTTAATTTTATACCAAAAATAGTTGTAATCAACCAAAAGAAGGTGATTTTTCTACAAAGTGGTTCGAATCCTCAAGCAAAACAGATTAATTTTCACCCACGTAGTTACGATTTTTAACCATAATAATGAAATTAATTTCAAATTTAGTTTATCGAAAATTCTCTAACTCTGTCAGGTTTTCTTACATTTTACTCTGGAATGTTTTTGTGAAAATATATGTATCAATTATGATATATATTTGTTTAAACAATAAATGCTTCAAATTCTCTTGAAATGCTGGGCATCTGCTCAACCTCAATTCTTGGGCATTCAAGAACTCTCTACCAGAGCTCCAGGCAACTATTTTACTACTATTCAAAATTTATGCCACTATTGACCGAGTCCTTTTTTTCCGAAATCAATAAACAATATAGAAAATAAATTATACATGTGTTCCCTCCCATAGAAAAATATACTTTTTCCCATAAGCAATATTCCTCTCCTTTTCTCCAAGTCAAAATGAATTAAGAAGCACCCTCCCTCATTACATATACAATTGATCCATATGCACAATTGTGAGACCTGTCTCAATAGCTCCATACACACACCCATGTATATATGGATGCACTGAGAAACATATGTGATGGAAGTTGAGGCGCATTAAATTGGCACCACAGTATGACACATCGAAACGCACGTGGTACTGTAATCTCCCGACGACGTTGGTGACTCCCCATGGATTCGGCGAGGGATCGTAACGACCCCCCGAATATTTTCACACCCTTGCATACCGCTTGGCCGGTGCCCCGCGACTACTTCGATCGCGGGTGCCCTAGGTCTGTTTGTAACCATTTTCCGCCACCTTCATCTTCGGACCCCCTTTTGCTAGCCAGACTGGGGGACTTGAGGCTCCCTAGTCTCTACCAATCAAAGGGATTCCGATGTGGGGTGCCCGACATACGTCCTTTTAGGGATTAGGCATATATAAGGGATACTGATCATAATGGGCAGCCGGCGTGCCCACGGATTTATTCCTCAGCCGATCATCCCTCATAATATGCACGCATGTCGGCGGTTCCGTCTGTACACAATAACTCTTGTGGGTGGTGTCCATTACTAAGGTGGTAGCTTTAATCGATTTGGTTTAGAGTGGTAGAAATGAGTCTAAAGTGCACAAAGAAAAATGGAATAACATCTAAATGCTTCAGGTCAGCGTTTTTTCTGTTTAACAGTAGAAGTACCACGTAGGTCATTTTTGACCCGCAAGGGTTTGTTAGGGCCGTACCCAAGTCTATAATCATCGGAGGATCAAACGCTCCCGTGACTTCTAATCATTTATGGTGTTGTACAACTTACCGAAATTTTGTCTTTCTAGCCCACCTACAAGTATGAAAAATTTACTTGTTATACCTACTTCTTCACGTGGCATTTCAGTACCACGTGCGTCATTTTTGACCCATACGCAGTTTACCGCAATTTGATATCAATATCACTGGTTTTGAAATTCGAAATTGTTTCTGAGCCTGATAACACGTTATTCACGAGATGTTAGATTATACAAGAAAACATCAAGGGTATGTTTCAAGTGCAACAAGTATGCGTGCAAAAGTTGTCAAGCCAAAACTCTTGTCGAACGTCTGAACTGTGAGACCATCCCAGCTTAGACAATTGTATCAACTCCTTCGCTCCTGAATATTTTAAAATATTTATAATTCTAAAGTGAATTTGTTTGTTTTTTCATGTTTTTGTTCCTTGATATCAATAGGCAAGAAAACACGCAAAGCATTTTAGCCACATGCTGTTTTGATGATGTTTGATGAAAGACTGAGAAATTTCTTCTGCAAACTTAAAACTAGTAATAAAACGTTTATTTCTGAAAATTTATTTATGACAGACTACTCATGTCAGAGATTGAATTATCATTTGGTTACAATTTAGAGTCTTCCTGAATGTACTGTAATGATGGCTACACCCAAAACACCAACCAAATACCAATAAAACGGTGGTTTTCTGATGTGGGTCAAAAATGACCTACGTGGTACGTGGTACTTTGAAAATCTTTGCTGATCTCTTAAGGTGCCTCAAAAGAGACGGTTTTTAGAATAATACAATGTGCGGCTACAAGGATGAATTGGTTGATGTAATATTTTTACCGTATAATCTAGAGGCTTGTGCAAGTGCATGACTAGAGCCCTTTTTCCAAAAAATTGTTTGTTTTTTTTGGTAATTGATAATTTGCTGAATTTTCTGCGCCTGGAAACGTGCAACGCGCCACTGGGAGTATATGGTGATCCAAAAACAGGCGCTCTCCGTTTAAAAGTGCGTTTTGATTAACAAACAAAAACAGGACCATTTTTTCAAAAAAGGGCGCTAGCCGTGCACATGTATAAGCCTTCAGAGTATGTCGTGAAAATGTTACGTCAAACAACTTATCCTTGCAGCCATATTTTTGTATTATTCTAAAAATCGATTCATTTGAAGCCCCTTTAGGTCAGTAATTTTGACATTCGAAGTAACGTTACGAAATTAGAACTTTTAGTGTGTTTTCTGATGATAAAAACAAAGTTTGCGCATTTTTTATAATATGCCGCTGCAACGGAATTATTCCCCTCTTGTTCGTCTTATGAAGAATACATATTTTTTCTCCTGTTTTCAAAAAATTTCCAATTTTTCTCTTTTTTCACTTGAATACGATCTGAATTACTGAAACACAGTAAAGAGATGTAACAATTTTTTGTTGAATGTTAATTTCTTTTTGGTTGAGAAGTCTATTATATTTTTGGTTCGGAATTCATCAAATTTGGTTAAAAATTCTACTATTTGGTTGCAGATTTAATTATTTTCTTGAAAATGCTACTTTTTTGTTACATAGTCAGTTTTTTGACTGAAGATTCATCTCTCTGTATGAAATCTGAATATTTTGTCAAAAACTCGTTTAATTTGTTGTTAAAAATTTAAGTCTTTTGATAGGAAATAATTTTTTTTAATGAAAAAGTAACTAATCCATTTTTCGTTTTTGTTAATTCAACTTTTTTTCATTCCAAATTGAAATATTTTTTGACTCAAACCATAGCTGTTACATGTTTCGTTCAAAATTTATTTTTTTCGTAGAATATTCATCGTTTTAGTTGAAATTTTAACTTTTTGATCATAAATTAACTTTTTTAATTGAAATTTCATATTTTGGCTTGAAGAAATAACAATTGATAGAAAATTAGACTGATCGGTTTAAAATTACATTTTTTTATGGAAATTCATACTTTCTGATGGAAATTATTTTTTATTGTGGAAATAAATTTTTTAAATTAAAATTAAAAATTTGTTACCACAAGTAAATTTTCGTTGTGGAAATTTATTTTTTATCGGAAAAGTTAACTATTTTATTTTTGGATATGTTGAAAATTCAACTATTTGGAAGAAAAATTATGTATTTTGTTATAAATTCATTTAATTGAGTAGAATATTAATATTATTTGTTGAAAAATTATCATTTTGGTTGAGGATTCAATTATTTTGTGGAAAATTCTTCTTTTCTGGTTTAAAAGTGAACTGTTTCCTCAACAGCTTGAAAAATGATTTATTTTCTTGCAAAATTAATTTAATTGGTTGAGGATTCAACTATTTTGTTGAAAATTCTTCTTTTTTGGTTTGAAAGTTAATTCTTCTCTAAACAGCTTTGAAAATGAACTATTTTCTTTCAAACTCTGTTTACTTTGATGAGGATTCAACTATTTTTGTTTAATTTATTTTTTTATTGAACATTATCTTTTTTTTTATTTTTTTTGAAGATTCAACTATTTTGTTGAAAATTTTTCTTTTCGGGTTTGAAAGTGAACTGTTTTTTAAACAGCTTGAAAATTCATTTTTTTATTGAACATTATCTATATTTTTAATTTCCTTTTTTTGAAGATTCAACCATTTTGTTGAAAATTCTTCTTTTCTGGTTTGAGAGTGAAATTTTTTCTAAACAGCGTGAAAAATTAACTATTTTCTTTCAAACTTACTTTATTTGGTTGAGGATTGTACTATTTTTTTCTCAATTCATTTTTTTAGTGAACATTATCATTTTTTTTTTAATTTCAACTATTTTGTTGAAAATTCTTCTTTTCTGGTTTGAAAGTGAACTGTTTTCTCAACAGCTTTAAAAATTAACTATTTTCTTAAAAAACTTTTTTTATTTGATTGAGGATTCAACTATTTTTTTGAAAATTAATTTTTTTATTGGAAATAATCTATATTGTTACAGAATTCTTTCATTTGATTTAAGATTCAACTATTTCGTTGAAAATTCTTCTTTCCTGTTTTTGAAGTAAACAGTTTTTTGTAACATTGGACTTTTAGCTTGAAAAATTAACTATTTTGTTGCAAAACTATTTTTTTTTGGTTGAGAATTCAACCATTTTGTCGAATATTAATTTTTCTTGATTGAAAATTGAGCATTCCGTTACAATTTTTTTTATTTCTTTGAGTATTGAACTATTTCGTGAAAAAAAAATTTATTGCCCATTATCTATTTCGTCAAAAAATTCTTTTATTTGGTTGAGGATTCAGCTATTTCATTGGAAATTCATCTTTCTTGATGAAAAATGATCTTTCTTCTTAAATTTTTTTTCTGGTTTGAAACTCAACTCTTTTCTGAAACATTCGACTTTCAGCTTTAAAAATCAACAATTTTGTTGAAAATTCATTTATGTATGTAGAATGTGGAAGAGTCATCTTTCTTTGTTGAAAAAATATCTCTCTTGGCTGAAAATAAACCCTTTCGCGGAAAATTCAATTGTCTCAAAATATTTTAAGTAGGCAAAACCTCCCTACAGTGGATAATGCAACCTTCAGTGGATAATCATCAATTAACAGCACAAATAAAATAAAAAGCATTATTTTAATTTCGATTTATTAACATGTATAGTGTCCTAACTTTTTATTAAATTAAAAATCATTATTTCAAATAAATAAGTATTTTTAAATAGTGATTATCCACTGTGGGTCGCATTATCCACTGTAGGTCGCATTATCCACTCTAGGTCGCATTGTCCACTGTTGATCGCATTATCCACTGTGGGTCGCATTATCCACTCTAGGTCGCATTATCCACTCTAGGTCGCATTATCCACTGTGGGTCGCATTATCCACTCTAGGTCGCATTATCCACTGTAGGTCGCATTATCCACTGTGGGTCGCATTATCCACTCTAGGTCGCATTATCCACTCTAGGTCGCATTATCCACTGAAGGAATGTTGCACCTAATAAGAAAATTAAAAAATAAATTATATAAATGATTCTGAAGAGATTATTTTGATGGTCAGAAATCTGTCGTCAAGCATCATGAACATTTGCGTTGATGAGCTCGGAACAGATGGACGTAGGTATTAGTAGAGGGCAGTCGCTCTGAATAGGGGATTCCCAAGTGACCAAGTTCCAAGTCCACCCACACGATTGCAATGGACTACCCTGCTAACTGAGCAGGCCGGCAGTTCACCTTTGAAATCACTTAAACCGATTAAACTCGAAACAGTGGCTAAAGTTGCAGTAAATCGGATGTAAAGTCCGTAATCTGATTTATCAAGATTAACAAATGTCACCTATTTCACACAATGCAACACACGTAATTGACACGTGTTTCCTCCTGCAAAAGTGAAACTTTTCACCGAATCCGTTTCTTATCAGACATGTTCTACACTTAGAGTCCCAAAAGTTTAAAAATTAACAAATTGTTGACAATTTCTTTTAAAAAAGCTGATTTTTACCTCAAATCCGTACCTATATTTTTTGACCATTTTTGGTTTAATTGAGCTTTCTATAAGAAGTTTTTTTGGAACATTGATATAATTTAATGATGCAAATTAACTCAACAGGTTATGGGCCTTCCGTACACTCTTTTCTCTTGTTTCGAATAATTCTTATTTTTCTCTTGTCTTCAAGAAACTTTCCCTTTTTCTGTTTTTTTTTCGCCTCTTAATGAATTAATTGAACCCAATATGAAAATTTAACTATTCTTAGTTAAAAGTTAATTTTTTTAATGAAAAGTCTAAAATTATATTTTTGGTTCGGAATTGATCTCATTTGGTTAAAAATTCGGCTATTTAGTTGAATATTTTAACAATTTTTTGAAAATTCGTTTGATTTATGGTTAAAAATCAATTTTTTAAAGGGAATATTTAACTATTTAATTTTTCGTTGAGAATTTATTTTTATTACTTTAAAACTCAACTATTTGGCAAGAAAGTCATCTTTTTTAGTTGAAAATTAAAGTATTTGGTTGAAAATTTATGTATTTTTTTGATAATCCTCTTTTTCTGTAAAAAATGTATTTTTCCTGTAGAATATCAATCTTCTCGGTTAAAAAATCCACTTTTTATTTATTTATCTTTGGATGAATGTTGAACTTTTTTCTTGAAATTTCATTTTCTTCAAGTTTCATAATTTTATATTAAAATTCATCTCTATGGTTGAAAATTTAACTATTTTGCTAAGAATTCTTTCTTTTTTTTTGGTCGAGGATTAATTTTTTTTACTGAAAATGTAGACATTCTAATTTTTATTTAAAATTGAAATTTTTAATTCAAACTTGATCTTTTCTAATTGAAAATTCATGTATTTTCTTGAAAATTTGTCTTTTATAGAAAATTAATCTGCTTGATTGAAAATTCATCCTTTTTGGTTCAAAATACTTGCCCCAAAATATTTTATTGAAAAATTAAACTATATGTTTAAAAAGTAAACCATTTATTTGGAAATATGACTATTTTCTTTGGAAATTCCTTTCTTTTTGTTAAAAATCAATTTTTTATCTGAAAATGTAGATTTCCATTTTTGGTTAAAAATGTACCTTTTTTAGTTGAAAATTCATGTATTTTGTTGATAATTAATCTAGTTCTTTGTAGAAAATTAATCTTCTTGATTATAAAAAAATCCACTTTTGGTAAAAAATTCAGGGAATGTTAAAATCTGTTTTTTTTTTAAGTTTCTGTCATGAAAATTGATAATTTTAAATGAAAATTTATCCATTTGATTGAAAATATAAATTCTTCGCTAAGCATTCGTTTTTTGGTTGAGAATTAATTTTTTTCACAGAAAATGTAACAATTCCATTCTTGGGTTAAAATTTATATTCAAAATTTTCAATTAATCGTTTCTCGTTAAAAATTATTGTATTTTGTTGAAAATTAGCCTTTCTCATCGAAAATTAACTTTCTCAGTTGAAAATTCATTCACTGTTTGAGGATTCAACTTTTGTTTTAAATTTATCCTTTTTAGTTGAATTCAACTGTATTTTTATTTAAAATAATTTTTTTTTTAAAATATTAACTGCTATATTTTTCCTTGCGATTGAATTTATTTAGTTTGAAAAATCATCTACTTGGTTTTCAGTCAGCTACTTTCTAAAAAATTCTTTTTTTTTTTTTGGTTGAAGATTCTTAATTTTAGTTGAAAATTCAATTATTTGGACGAAAATTAAAGTATATTTGGTTGAAAATTAACTTTTTTATAAAAAATTAATATTTTTTATTCCAAATTCAGCTACTTTTGTAGAAAATTAAACTATTCGGTTGAAGCTTGAACTGTTAATCGGAAAATTTAAACATTTGGTTGCAAATTAGTTTCTTCTCGTTATAAATTAATTTTTTTATCTAAAAATGTAACTATTCCATTTTTTGTTGAAAAGTTTTTCTTGATAAGTCGAATATTCAACTATTTGGTTGAAAATGTATTTATTTTGTTGAAAATTTGTCAATTCGGATAGGAAATAAATCTTGTTGGTTGAAAATTCATCATTTTGATTGAGGATCAATCTATTTTGTTGAAAATTCATTTTTCAAAAAATTCGTCGCCATTCTCTTAATTTCAACCTTTCTCAAATTTTCCGTCGGATTTCCAAAAAGGACTGTACAACTTACCAGAATCTCGAAACAAAATTAGAATATTTGAATTAGGTCAAAAACTATAGAACTTTGAAGAAAAAATCTTCGAGTTGCCACGATGACTTTACCCCAGCCGCAGTTACCCTGCCGGCCCTAACCGCGTTTGCCCCGCTGAGAGATTCTGCGACTTGAAGGGTGGAACCTGCCTGATTCGAAATGAATTCGATCTTTTGAAATCCAGTTTCCTCATTAGAGCAGAAACAAGGAAGACTTTACAACAAGTTTTTGACGAGTCCTCAACTTGAACTTTTTGAAGCTTGAAGACACTTGAGAAAGTTTCTCGAAAACTGCATCAAGCACCGATGCATTTTGTCCAGTTGTCTGGACGTTTCGAAGGATGTCTCGAGATGAGCAAAGTCTAGGGGCGAAAGATGAGAGCTGAGGGGGTGGAAATCGCGAATTCAACGAGGCAACGAGCGAAGCTGTACAGGTTGGGGGCCAGGAGTGTGGGTTAGACACGGGTACGTGGGTTGGGAAAGAAAGAGAAGTGGCGAGTTTCGAATGCCGCGCTGAACAATTCTAACTACACCGTAGTTGTTGATTGTTCGCGGCGTAATTATAACTTTAATCGAAGCTTCCGAAATATAATTATTAATTACCGGCCAGACGAGATGTCGAAGGACCTTCGTGTCGGGAAACTAAGTGAACCGTAATGCGTGCACGTTCAAAGCAATATAACTCACGCTTCCATGAAGGAATTCAATGCAATGTTTCGCTTCTCTCAACCCGAGAGGGGAACGGAGGTGGATTTCTCTGGATAAAGTACCCACATTATTCAGATTGATCCAGTTATCCAGTTATGTAATCCAGTTTTTTGGATTAATCCGGTTAACAGGTGGATTATCCAGGATTAGAAGTAATTCTGCAATTAAAAGTAACCTGGTAGGACAATTAGATTACATGGGATTAAATGTGGATTAAAAGTGGATTACCTAGGATTATACTGGATTACCTGAATTTACAAGAGAATGACCTGGGATTACAAGTGGATTATTTTAATTGTCTGGGATTACGAGTGGATTATCTTGATCATCTGGGATTACAAGTGGATTATTTTGATTCTCTGGGATTACAAGTGGATTATCTTGATTATCTGGGATTACAAGTGGATTATCCTGAGTATCTGGGATTACAATTGGATTATCTTGATTATCTGGGATTACAAGTGGATTATTTTGATTATCTGGGATTACAAGTGGATTATCTTGATTACCTGAAATTACAACTGGATTATTTTGATTATCTGGGATTACAAGTGGATTATCTTGATTATCTGGACTTACAAGTGGATTATTTCTATTATCTGAGATTAAAAGTGTAATATCTTGATTATCTAGGATTACAAGTGGGGTTCCCAGGTTTATACTGGATTACCTAAGTTTGCAAGTGAATTACCTGGAATTACAAGTGGATTACCTAGGATTACAAGTGAATTACCTGGAATTAAAAGTAGATTACTTCGGATTATAGATGGATTACCTGGGATTACAAGCGGATTTCCCAGGATTGCAATTTTCAATTACGTATTCATATTTTAAAACAAGAAGAATAATTTTCTACCAAAATTTTGCATTTTTTACCGAAATTTTGAATTTTCAACAAAATACACGAATTTTTAACGAAGTAGTTGAATTTTCAAATAAAAAAAATTCTGTTAAAAATGAAGTGGTTGAATTTTCAGTTAAAAAATTAACTTTTTACCAAAAAACAACGATTTTTAAACAAAATACTTAACTTTTCAAACAATTTGAAGAATTTTCAACTAAAATGGAGAATCTTCAACCAAAAAAAGACTTTTAAACAAATTTGTTGAATTTCCTACAAAGTAGATCAACTTTCAAGAAAGTACTTGAATTTTCAACTAAATATGATGAAGTTTAAACTAAAAATGGAATAGGTTATTTCTCAATGAAAAGAATGAATTTAAAAAAAATCAACAATATAGTGAACTTTTTAACCAGAATGATTTTTCTTCCAAAATGATTGAATTTTCAACCCAAAAATACAAATTTTTAAGTAAATAGTTGAATTCTCAAATAAAAAAGATGTGTTTTCTACCAAAAAATGGACTTGTTTCATTTTTATTTTAAAAATTAGTTTTCCACTAAAAAATTAATTTAGGAAAAAATATTCGAACTTCCAA
>CAKNXH010081478.1:0-11065 GCA_932178445.1 Andricus quercusramuli
AACTCTAATTGTAATTTTCAAATTTATTTTATAAGTGTATGATTGACCTAATTAAATGAACTTTCCATTAAAGCTGCTCCACATTTTTAATTCTGAAGTCTTTTTGCATCTTAAATTGAAATAATATTGAGTAAACATGAATGTTAAGTAATCAGTTAATAAATCAAAAGTAGAACGAAAAACGATGCTGTAATTCTCAAATTTGCTTTTAAATGTATAATTGACCTAACTTTTTCAAGCTTCTATTAAAGCAGTTTTATAATTTCAACCCTGGAGCCTTCTTGGTGCCTGAAGTTAAAATTAAATTGAATGAACTGAAACTGTTTGACCCTAGAACTTCAATAATAGAAAATTTACATTCAAGACAAACTTATTCATTTAAAAAAATCAAGTTATGAATAAAAGTTACAGAAAAAATCAAATAGTAAGTTTTTTAAATTGGATAGTTTAGGTCAAAGTTTTACTGTTAAGCAACTTTAATTGTCATTCCCAAATTTATTTTATAAATGTATGATTGATCTAATTAAATCGATTTACCATCGAAGCTGTTCTACATTTTCAATCCTGAAGTCTTTTTTTTAAATTTAAATTGGAATCAAATTGAATAAACATGAATTTTAAGTAATCAAGCAACACATCGAAAGTATAATTCTCAAATTTAATTTTCAAATGTATAATTGACCTAATTTTTTGAAGCTTCTATTAAAGCAGTTTCATAATTTTATATCCTGGAGCCTTCTTGGTGTCTGAAGTTAAAATTAAATTGAATGAGCTGAAATCGTTTGACCTCAGAACTTTGACGATGGAAAATTATCATTCAAGACAAACTTCTGCATTTCAAGTAATCTGGGCTCAGAGATGAGATGTGATTTTGCCAATGAATGTAAAGAAAATGTGGAGGGATCTTGAAATGAGAATAGAGAAATCCGCACACTTGTCTTCAAGTGAACTGGGTTGACGAGGGTGGAAATGAATATCCAGTTGGTTTTGACATAACTTCCTCAAGGCAGAGGGGCTGGCTTGTCTGCAAACTTTGATTACATCCACCAACGTGATAGCCCTTTATCTACCCTTGCATAAATAAGAGCCACAACTGCACTGATATTATAAAAGTTACAAGGGGCAAAAGTCGACACAACATTTCCGATTCCAAATTTCTCATCCATGAATTATTCATGCTGATAGCTTCATCGAAAACGAGAAAGAAATATGTTAACATTCTGATATTGTCATATTTTACATACCAATATTACCATTCTTCAATACTTCGCTATTTTAATATTCTGTGCCTTGATATAATCAATTTTATGTTAAGTTCCCTTCATTTTTAGGGATTTTCAACCCCTAAAAATCGGGTGTCCATCCGTCATACTTTTTTTAAGGAGAGAAAGTGAGAGAAAGTGATGGAAGAAGATGTAGGGCAGTGAGTGGAAATTAGTGGAAATGGGGGATGGGAAAATAGGGGAATGGATGCGAAAAGAGGGATCAGAGAGTAGGGGAAGAGAGGGTTGATGATGGGAGGGAAAGGGAAATTAGGGGAATCGAGAAGAAGTAGTGGAAGTGAGGGAAAGTGAGAGTGAGTAGGGGTCGGAAAGTGAGTGCCAGGGGGAGGAAGCAGGGGGAAAGAATTTAATGACGGGTGGAAAAAGGTGAGGTGAGGAAAGTGAAATTAGTGGAAGTGAGGAGAAGTTAGGTAGGGTCACCTAGGAAAGCGAGGAGTAGAAAGTCGTGGAAGAATTTGGAGGGGTGAAAAAATTCAGGTGAAGGGAGGGAGAGTAGCGGAAGTGAGTAGAAGTGAGAGTGAGTAGAGCTTTGGAAATGCTGGCTCAGGAAGGGAAGCAGGGAGAAAGAATTTAAGGAGGGATGGAAAAGCGTGAAGTGAGGAAAGCGAAAGTAGTGGAAGTGAGGTAGTGTCGGCTAGGAAAGCGAGAAGTGAAAAGTCGTGGAAGATGTTTGAGAGATGGAAAAGGGTCTGGTAAAGGGAGCGAGAGTAGCAGAAGTGAGTGGAAGTGAGAGTGAGTAGGGGTAAGGAAGTGAGAGCTGGGTATTGTCAGTTGGGGAAGTGAGAAGAGTGGGAAATCATGGAGAAAAAAGTTGGGGAAGGGTGACAAATGGTGAAGTGAGGAAAGGTAAAGTAGTGGTAGTGTGGAGAAGTAAGGGTGATTAGGGCTGAGGAATTAAAAGCTCGAGAATGGAATTAAGGGAAGAGGAATGTTAGCTAGGGAAGAAAGAAGAGGAGGGAGTAGAGGAAGTAGTAGTAGAGTTTTGGTGGGTGGTGAAGGGTGAAGTGATCGGAGGGGATGTAGTTTAATGTAGGGAGAGTCGGGAAGGGAAAGTATGAAAGGAGAAAGGAGTGAAAATAAGATATGGAAAAGTGGGGAGAGTCGGGAAAGTGAGGCGAAAAAAAGATGAGGGAATAGGGGAAGTGAGGGGAAATTTTGAATAAGGTTTTAATGATTTAATGAACTTTGTAATGGGCTATGAAACCCGTTTTTGTAAACGTTCTGAGCCTACTTTGACTAATTTTTCTCAGATGTAAACTGATCTGATTTTTTTTGTTCTGTTTCAGAGACCTGCAGGGGAACAACATTTCGGTCATTTTCAAAACGGATTTTGAAGACATGGCAACTCTCCATGTTCTGTAAGTAATTTAAACAGTTATTAATAAAAAAATCTCTAGTTTTCGTTAATTTCTTAAAAATATTAATCAATCAAATTAATTTTGTTCTTCTTTCAAAATTCGTCCGTTTGCTTGGAAATTCAACTATTTGTTTAAAAATTCAAATATTTTGTTGCAAGTTTAATTTTTTTTAAATATTCAATTATCTTGTTAAAAAATCATCTCTTCGGGTCGAAAATTCAACTGTTTTGTTAGAAAAGTATATTTCTTGTTTGAAAATGAACTTTTTTGTTGAAAATTCAACTTTTCTGGTTAAAAATTTAACTGTCTTCTAGAAATTCGTCTTCTAAAAATTCAAAAATCTTTGTATGCTGTTAAAAATTCTACCAATTTGGTTGAAATTGTAATAATTTTGTCGAAAATTCTACTGTTTTGTTGAACATTTGTCTTTCTCCAGAGAAAAAAAGACGAATGTCTCTTTGGCTTCAAAATTTTTCGAAATTCAAATCAAAATTTTATTTTTAGGTTGAAAAGTCTACTATTATATTTTTGGTTGAAAATTAATATTTTTCAGTTAAAAATTTTATTATTTGGTTCAAATTTAACTATTTTGCTGAAAATCTCACAGTTTTGTTAATAATTCATACTTTTTGTTGAAAATGAACTTTTTTATTGAAAAATTATATTTCTGGGTAGAAAATTGAACTTTTTTTGATTGGAAGGCAATTTTTTTTTATTGAAGAGTCCACCATATAATATATTTTTGATAGAGAATTCGTCTTTTTGAATAAAATTGAACTATTTGGTTGAAATTTAATTTTTTTTAAATACCACTCAATGGTTCAAAATTGATGTATTTTGTTGAAAAGTCGTCATTTTCGGTAGAAAAATAATTTTCTGGATTGAAAATGAACTTTTTTTTTTAATTTATATTTTTGGGGTGAAAATTCAACTTTTTTTGACAATTCATCTTTTTTGGTTTAAAATAAACTTTCTCGTTGAAAAAATATATCTTCGATTGGAAAATTCAGCTGCTTTGTCAAAAAATTCTATCTTTTGATAGAAATTTAATCTTTTTTAGTTAAAAATGTAACCGACTAAAAATAACTTTTTCAGTTGGTGATTTAATTTTTTTTCAAATCATCGTTCTTGGTAGAGTATTAACTTTTTTGTTTAAAATTCACATTTTCAGGTAGGAAATTAAACTGTTTCGTAGAAAATTTAACTATTTGGTTGAAAATAAACTTTTTTGTTAGAATATTTTTTTAAAAATTCAGCTATTTGATTGAAGTTTACTTTTTTTGTCTGAAAATTCGACTATTTCGTTGAAAATTCATCTTCGAAGGTTGAAAATTCAACA
This sequence comes from Andricus quercusramuli, assembly GCA_932178445.1. Taxonomy (NCBI): domain Eukaryota; kingdom Metazoa; phylum Arthropoda; class Insecta; order Hymenoptera; family Cynipidae; genus Andricus; species Andricus quercusramuli. Next base: position 3,981 of record CAKNXH010081478.1, read on the forward strand.
ATTAATTTTTTTTTTATTTGCAGACAATTATCCAGCAACCAGATCCACACGATAGAAAGAGGAGCTTTTCAAGATTTAGTAGGAGTTGAAAAATTGAGACTCAACAACAACCAAATTCGCTTCCTGCCTGACTTGCTCTTCAGCAACATGATGAATCTCAAAAGACTGTAAGTACTTTCTCTAAACCAGATGTTAAAAATTGAAAAAATAAATAAATAAAAAACTATTGATTTCTAAAGGAGATATATTCCAATATATTATTATTTCCAACCATTTAAAATACACCTGCAGGGCAGGAAAATGTAATTTATAACTTGAGAAACAGGTCTTTCCAAACACATTTAATCTATAATCGCTTGTTCAGAAATCCTTTCACAGAAATCAAGACTAAAGCTAATATTCCACCTAATATTAAATTATCTGATCTCCTGATGATAAATTAATTTCGATCAGTTTAAATATTTGAACAAATTTTTGCATTATAATCGTCGAACATGTAATTTGAAGTCACGAGTAATGTGATAAATTATTACTAGTGGACATAGCTACTGCAGTGTAGGACAGATGACTTTGTAGTTATTATCTTTTCATCCGCGGCAGCATAGACCTCGATTTCTTTCTGGGTTTCTTATTCCACTGAGAAATGTGTATTTCTTTTTAATATTTTATATAGTTTGTCCCAACACGTGTGGGGTCTTAGTGCTTCTGAAAATTTAATGAAGTCTCAAGGTAGCAGAGGCAGTGAAAGTAGATAATAAATTCGCTGGAGATAAATGCTGGCAACATAGAATTTAACTAGTGAAACATTTATAAACTTATTTTCCTGACAATTTTTTATTTGCTCTACATACAAAATTCCTCACTCTTAACTTATAAATCCTATCTCAAAACTCCTAACTCACAACTAATAACTCCTTACTCACAACTCGAAAGGGGAGTGGAAGTAGGGTAAATTAGGGAGTTAGAATTATGAGAAGTAAGAGAAAATGAAGGAAGGGAAAGTAGGGGACGTCAAGGGTAATGAAAGTAGGGGAAGCAGGTGATGTCTGTAGAAATGAGGGGAGAGGACGTAGAGGATTGTGGGGGAAGTGGGTGAGGAATAAGTTGGGAAAAAAGAAGAAGCAAAGGTTGAAGTATGGGGAAGGGAAGTAGAAGTGGAGAGGGAAAGCAGTGGAATATAGGGGATGTGAGGGATGAAGAGTATGGGAGGGATTCCTTACTCACAGCTCACAAAGGAACTGGAAATAGATGAGATGAGGGATGGAAATAAGGAGAGAGGAAGTAAAGAAAATGTAGGGGAAATGGGTGAGGAAGAAGTTGGAGAAAAAAGGAGAAGCGAAGGTTGAAGTGTGGGTAAGGGAAGTAGAGGAGGAGAAGGAAAGCAGGGAATATATGGCATGTAAAGAATGGAGAGTATGGGAGGGACTCATAACTCACAACTCACAAAAGAACTGGAAGTAGGTGAATGAGGGATTGGGATGTGAAAGGAAATTAATGGAGGTTTGTAAGGTAGAATTGATGGTGGGAAGTTGAGGAAGTAAAATAAATGAAGAAAAGGGAAGTAGGGAGGGGAAATATGATGGTAGGGAAATTTAGAAGAAATGGTGGAAAGTGAGGGTAGGAGAAGTAGAAGAAGTTTTGGAAAATGAAGGGAATAAGTAGGAGAAGTGAAGGGAAAGGTGGAGAGTAGTAAGAAGAGGGGGAAGTAGTTGAGAAAGAAGTTGAGGAAAGGAGGTGAAACGAAGGTTAAAGTTTGGGAAGGGGAAGTAGAACAATAATAGTGGAAGTAGAGGAATGTGAGCGGAGTAGGGGGGAAAAGTATGGAAGGGGAAGGTTTCAGCGACTTATTTACTGTTTAATAGGCTACAAAACCTTTTTTTAGGCGCAAGGCGCCTACTTTAACTTTTTTTTTTTCGAATCCTAAGAAATCAAGAGGACGTAAAATGTGCGATTCGAAATAAAAAAAGAGTTTAGAGAACATTTTTTTAACTGAAAATTAAACAATTCTATTTTTAATGCAGATAATTTTTTTTAAATGAGAATTCAAAACATTGGTTGAACATTTTTTTTTATAAAAAAAATAATCTTTATGTTTGAAAATTCACATTTTTGTTGAAAATTAATCTCTTTTGTTGATAATTCCACTATTTGCTTAAACGATCTTTTTTGGTTTCACGATTTATCTCTTTGGTTGCAAATTTAACTATTTATTTCAAATTTCATCTGGTTTGATTAAAAATCGAATTGGTTTTTTGGTTGAAAATTCAACTATTTGGTTATAAATTTTTCTATTCTATTGAAAATGTAATACGTTCACTTAAAATGTTATAAATTTGAAGCGTTTCAAATTTTATTTAATGTAGAATCCACATTATTTTATTCAAAAAAATGCATTCCCCAATTTTCGTTAAAAAAATCCTGACTTCCCGCATGTCTAAAAAGATTAATTGTCTAATGTGATTTCTTCACCACATAATCTAAAGGCAATTATACTGCCTTCGACACAAAGTTTTTTCCAGAAAATGTTTTTTTTTTTTTAATTGAACATTAGTGTTTTTTGCGCCTGTAAAATGCAGCACTCCAGCTCTTGTGTATGCATGGCTGCAGTCATTTAGCCTAGTTGCAATACTCACAAAAAACTGCTTTTAAAAATATTTGACAAATATCTAATTTTCCAATTTGTTATTATCATTTAATAATATATTATTCTAAACTCCACGTAAGCCATCTCTGATCACTATTGAAAATAATAGACTGGGTGACTGCAGCCAGGCATACACAATAGCCAGAGTGTTGTATCTTACAGGCGCAAAAACACTACATTTTAAATTTAAAAAAAAACAAGAACAAGGACATTTTCCTGGAAAAAGCTCTATGTCTAGGCCAGTATAATTGCCTCCAGATTATGTGGTAAAAGTATGACAATAAATAATTCATCGTTGTAGACGCATTATGGATGTAGCGAAAACCGTAGTCATTTGAAGCACCTTAAGGTGATCTAAAAAATAAAGCTTTTCTCGTCTTGGAAGGGATGTTGTAGATCTTAATTGCTCTCTCTTTCCTTAATTTGAACTGGCGAGTTCAACTGAGAGGAAGAGGATGTCTTATCGTGTCAGAGGACACTGTTAACCAGCGTCGGGGCGCTCAGCGTCGAAATTCGATAATTGCTTTCTGGATTGGGTTGAAAACTAAACTAGCTCTGGGAATTGAATCCACCAGTCTTGTGTTACTGTTACTGTTACTTGTGTTACTCGGAGGCTTGTGAAGACGGAGACGAGCGAACGGCGAGCCCTCTGTTCTGTCTTCTGTCGAATATAATTACAGATCGAGAGTTTAGTGCCAGTAGATGCCCACCGATGAGCTAGTCCAGAGCCTCGCAGAATGCAACCTATTATCAGAAATGTCTGATTAGAACTCGAGCGAGAGACAGAGGTCTCCTGGTAATCCAAACCTCATCTCTTTGAGAGGTAACTCTAATTAGACTGACTTCCATCTCTTCGAAATACTAATGCCAATATCACTGGAGAATAGAGGGCCTTAAGGTGCTTCCTCAGGCTCGATTTTTAGTCCACGTATTACCAATGGCATGTTTCCTCCTACAAGGATGAATTGTTTGATGTAATATTTTAACCCCATAATGTGAAGGTCAAAATACAACACCTAATAGTCTCATTTTTTCGAAAAATGTTCTCGTTCTTGTGTTTTTTTAATTATTCGAAAATATGCTGGATTTGTGCGCCTGGTAACGGACAACCCGCCACCGGGAGAGTACCCATGATAAACCGAAAACAGGCGCTCCTAGTGGCGGGTTGCTCCTTACCAGGCGCATAAATCCAGCATATTTTCGATTAAATAAAAAAACACAAGAAGGAGAACATTTTTTGTGCCCCCCCCCCCCCCCTCCATCACTTACAAGAATATTTGAAGATTTTTCACGAAAATAGAGAAATAAATGATCTTGAATCAAATCGAATCAAATTTATTTATTATTGACAAATTTTTAACAAAATACATAAATTTTCAATTAAAACAAAAATTTCAACAGAAAATGAAACAGCTACATTTTCAGTTGAAGAAAATTTGTTTTGTAACCAAAAAGTCGTCAAATTTTCAACAAAATACATGAATTTTTTACTTATAAGGATACATTTTCGACTAAAAATGGAATAGTTTAATTTTCAGTTGAAAAGATTAATTAAAAAAAAAACGAATTTTCAACGAAAATGATGAATCTTCAAACAAAAGAGATCAATTTTCAAACCAGAAAGTCGAATTTTCAACAAAAGAATTGAATTTTCAACCAAAAAAGTTTGTTTTAAATAAATATTAGAGTTTTTAACGGTAAAGGTGAGTTTTTTATCGTGAAGATTAAATTTCTACCAAAGCAAGATTTTTACTTAAAAAGATAAATTTTTAGTAAAATTGTTGAATTTTCATGAGTTGTATTTTCAAATAAAAAGGTAAATTTTAAACTAAAGGGATAGATTTTCTACTAGAAATGGAATAGTAAAATTTTCTTTATGAAACTTAATTAATTAAAATAATGAATTTCCAACTGAAACAAATAAATTTTCAGTTAAACAAATCAATTTTCAATCAGGACAAACAAATTTCAAGAGACTATTAAATGTTCAACCAAGATGATAAATTTTTAAACGAAAATAATTAATTTTGTTTAAATTGTGAAAATTTTTAACTAAGTATTTGAATTTGTAATTAAAAAAAAAAGAATTTTCAACCAAGAAGATTAATTTTTTACCAAAATAGATGAATTTTAAACAAAATACATGAATTTTCAACTAAAAAAGATTAATTTTCAAACAAAAATATAAGTTTTTTCAGTTGAAATGATTAATAAAAAAAAAAATTTAGCAAAATAGTTTGATTTTCCACCAAGGAGATGAATTTTCTACTAAATACATGAATTTTCAAGTAAAAGAGATAACTTTTCAACCAAAATGGAATGTTTAAATTTTTAGCTAAAAAAGTAACTTTTAACGAAAAATTTAATAGTTGATATTTCAAACAAGAAATATTTTCATTTTAAGTGAATAAACTTTTGAATATGAAAAAATGAAGACGATTTATTAATAATTAGTTGAATTTTCAAGTCAAAAAGGCAAATTGTGTATAAATCATTTGAATTTTTAAGTTCAAAAAAGACCTTATCCCAAAAAAATTCGATTTTCAACCTAGTAGTTAAATTATTAACAAAAAAGGAAGACTTTCTAACAAAATTGTTAAAATTTCATCAATTAGTTAAATTTCATATAAACAGTTGAATTTTCAGCTAAAAACATACATTTTTAATTAAACGTGTAATAGTTTAATTTCAAAACAAAAAAAAAACAAAAAAATGAATCGAAGAAAAAAAATAATTCACAACAAAATAGTTGAATCTTCGATCAATTACTTAAATTATGAATCTTCAACAGCAGCAGTTAAATTTTCAGTTGATAAAATTAATTTCAACGAAGAAACAAACAATTTTTATTACACTAGTTATATTTTCAACCAAGAAAAATGAATTTTAAACTAAGAAGATAATTTTTCAATTAGAAAAATTAATTTTTTGCCAATTGTTTGAACTTACAACAAAGTTGTTTAATTTTTAACCCGGGAGATGAATTTTCAACCAAGAAGATTAATTTTCTACCACATTAGATGAATTTTAAACAAAATAAATGAATTTTTAACCAAATACGTGAATTTTCGACTTGAAAATATTAATTTTTAACAGAAATAGGTTAGTTAAATTTTCAGTTAAAAAATTAATTTTCAACCAAAAATTTTCAACCAAATACTTCAATTTTCAATTCAAAAAGAAGAATTTCCAAGAAACCTGTTAAATTTTCAACCAAGTAATAAATTGTTTAACCAAAAACAAAATTGTAGTGAAATATAGAAAAATCTGTAAATCCCACGATAAATAAACAGAATTTTTGGTAATTTATGAGTAAACAATAGCAGTTCAAAAAAGGACTAAATTTTATTTTTCATCCTCAAAAAATGTTAGCTTAGAAAATCGCAAATTTTTCTTAGAAAATGTAGCTAATTTGTCCCTGCACTATACAAATTGCATCAGAGTACGCAACATTCTCTCGTGGAAAACATTGTTTAATTTTTAAAAGATAAAATTGAAATAATTTCAAACGTTAAACTTTGAATCGGTTATCGACCCCCTTGGGAAATTTTCCCTCAACACAAAACTTCACCTGGAATACAAGGAAAGAAAAAGAATGTAAAATTTCATCAGATCAAAAAGAAGCATCCTGAAAGTTCAGGAACTTTGAACTTTGTGTGAAAAGTTTTCCTCTGAGAAATTTTCTCGTCGAGGTCAATAGGTTTCTCGTTTAACGACCCCTTAGTGGTAAGAAACTATTGAATAAACTGGCAACCTAAAGTCTTTCTATCACCACGTAAGCTGAAGCTAGTCAGCCACATGAACTCATAATTGCAGAAGTCATTGGCCTGGTATGGTATTCGAATCTCTGAATAATTTATTTAAAAAGTAGAACAAACTCACGACTGTCTGTAGAACTGGATCGAACCTGAGAATATTGCCTATAGGCTTTTAGCGTACTTGATCCACTTCTTAACAACCTCACGCCACCCTCTATAAGAAATACTGATGTCCACATTATTCTGCTGCATGATTGGAATTTCTCAAGGAAGAAAAAAAAACGAGAGTTAATGATAAAGGTCTCCGTAGTTGCAGCATTTTTAAATCGGAATTTATCTTAACATGATAAAAATCTTTATGGAATGTTTATTATCTAGCAGCATTAGAGTAGGCTTAGATATTTCTATGGGATTGTTAGTTGGGTTGTTATTTTGTGTGATCTATGAGATATGATGACTTTGTGAAGCTCTTCGCCTGGGCTGATTGCTAGGAAGGTTGATCAGGGACCTGTGTCTGAGCGCTCTTGCGGAACGAACATGTTGCTTAAATAAGCAACCCTTATACCTCTTTCCTCGTGCGCCCTACCTTGTAACTCCTCCCTTATACGTTGTTCCTTATACCTCCTCCTTATTACGTCTTCCCTTATATCTCTTTTCTTATACCTCCTCCTTATTAACCTTCT